>ML218418.1:0-32862 GCA_004785975.1 Popillia japonica
AAAAAAGATAATCAAAGTAATGTCGTATATAAATTAGAATGCAAAGACTGTAATAAATGTCACGTAGGGCAAACTAGACAGTATCTAAAAGAACGACTGTATAATCATCAATACACTGTAACGCATAACATAACCGCGGAAACTGCTTTGTCTAAGCATTCTAAAGAATTACGACATAACTTCGATTTTGAAAATGTTAAGATTTTAAAAAAAGAAAATAGTAATAATAAAAGATTAATATATGAAACGATATACATTAAAAAAGAAAATAACGCGGTCAATTTTAGAACAGATATAGAAAATTTAAGTATTATTTATAATAATTTAATCACCTAATTACGCCTGAATTTTATAAAATTAAGCTCTTGACTAGGTGTTTTTGCCATGTTTTTCCCTAGTCCTTGAACAGAATTGTTAGAGCTTGACAAAAAAAATACATTGATATAAGGAGCATTAGTGGTATGATTATAAATTTACGTTTCAAGATATGTATCTTAAATTCTCCACTATATTGTAAACATAATCCTATATATCACTGAATTTCTTTGTCTGTAGATAATTTTGTTGATAGGCATGGCTAGTTATTTATTTATAATTTGACACAAAATAAACGTCAATTTTATTCCACTGAAGAAGTTGTTACGAAAACCAGATTATATATATTGTAAAGGTTTTGGAATAAATTTGACTTTTGTTCGAATTGCAAGTGTTATCATTGACCTAACAAGTGGAAAAAACTATCTAGATAATAAGATAAGTTAAAAGGTCATAAAAATACATATATATTAAATAGAATTACACAATTGTCGGTCAAAGAGTATAACTTTTTGCTGCGGTTTGGTTTAACCTTTTAAATATTATTTAAATTCTTTGTATTCTCTTTGGATTGGGGCACGCAAAGCCTATTATTACATCTGAGATACACTCACAGAAAGGTCGGGTATGTTCAATACGTTGTTATATGGAGACTATTCTATCCGACCAGTTCTTTCTCTTGGTGTACCTATGTAGTTAAACTTGAATTGCTTCCAATTTGTAGCAGTAGTTAGTTAGGTATACTAGTGGTAATACGGAAATTTGCCGTTTTAGTCATATTTAAAAAATATTTCTATGCAACTATAAACTTGTTCATTCGTAATATACAAATTTTTAATATCATAATTTTTCCACATTCATGCAGAAGCTATAGCTGTAAGAATCCTAAACCTGTGATAAATTAATTCATCATTCCTAATCAAATAATCAATAGATTAATTATACTACACAATGCACTATCTCTCTTTTGTCTTTCGATATTAGCTACTAAAAAGCATTCCAGTTCCCATTGTATCAAACTGTTTGAAGTACTTTCTGTATCATTCTGCTGTTAATGAAAGTTTAATTAGAACAAATATATTTTCGTTTCCGCTGTGATGTGTGTATTTTTCATTCAACTTAAATAGCGTACGAATATAGTATAGGATTGTACTCCATTTTTGTTTTTGCATTTTTTTAATGGAATTCCGGAATTTATTTGTACTATACAAACAATTCAAAATTATCAAAAACATTGTGTCAGATACATATTACATACTACTGTTAAACAAATTAATTTAGGGTTTAGTTTAGAATAGTAGGAAGTGTTTTTCTGACAACCATAGGTGCATTTTACTTCCAAATAGATAGAAGTTACTTAAAAGTTAAATAAATTTTTAGTTTAGTTTCATGACAAGTATTGCTTGAAAGTAGGTAGGTACCTATATTTGATCAGAAATAATTACACTTACCTAATTGCTTTTGAAAGAAGTGCTGTTCATAATAATGTATGTACATATTTTGATATGAGCTCAGACGATATTCCGCAAATTCAAAAAAAAATCTCCCATAAAACTATAATTATTGAATAGCACACTGAAAAGATTTAGCATTTCCATGGAATCTTTAAGAACGTACGGTATTTATTGAAAGAACAGAACTATGCCAAAACTAAATGATAATAACTTAACTAACCACAGATATTATGAAACAGTAACCTTCACTACTGGTGAAAGATTTTCTGCAATGGTTATTGTTGGTATGGCTAGTTGCTGCAGTTGGCCAGTCATTATTGATACAGCATTTACGGTGATAGCGCTTCATATACCTACTACAAATATTTTAATTGCTTTTAATCTACTCTAAATATTGTGAGCGATGATGCCGTGGCAATAAGTTCTGTAAGGCTTTCTCCTGCAGAAAAAAAAATACATGGTCATCTTGAGGCATCTACTGTTCGAGAGTACCTATTATTCATTACATTACATTAAAACGAGAAATGTAGGAAAATTTGCTTTTACTACGTACAATGATTAAACAATTGTATTTGGGGTGACATATTCCCGTCTTTGAGACTGTTTACAGTTGGATACATAAGTTTAAGCGTGGCACTATACATATTCTCAAATTGTGATAATCGTTCGGGATGTCCAGTAAAAGTGATTTTCTCCAAAATGGCTAATAAAAATCACAATATTTTAAGCTATTTTTTGAAGAAGACAAATAGTGAGTTGGCGTTTTGGGATGCATGACGAATTATTTATATTATTTACTTGAACAAAGCACAACCGAATAAATAGAAAGTATTATGTCACATGTTACACTCACTGAGCGAAACAAATAAAGGAGAAATGTCCTGATTTGACAAAGAAAATCCTTTTTCATCAAACCAAGCTCAGCAAACCAACTCGTGCAGTTTTGACGGCGAAATGTATGGAATAAATTTTTGAATTGTTACAACATTCACAGCATTCGCCTTATTTGTAGCCTCTCTTCCGCCCATACATCCGACGATTTATGCAAAAAGATTGAAATCAGCAGGTTGAGTAATCGCAAGTAACATATCGCAAGTTCAAATATAAAATCCTGTAGTTCTGCGAAACATAAATTCGACAGAGCTCGAACAATTTCCCGACTTATTGCCTTTAACATTTTGTGTCACACACACATTTGTACTTACTTAACCAGCAAAAATTATAAAATATGTATCCTTAATTCTAATACGAATCTATCACCCTGTATCATTAATATTCATTATAACATGTACACACATAATGTTCCTTTATTTAAATCCGAGTTAAAAAAATCTGTATCGACCAATCTCAATTTAATCACCTGTTGCCAAATTAATGAAGTTTTAATGTATCACATGTATCTACACTGACTGTTACGTTAAGCCCTCGGTTTGTAATAGTGGCGGGTGATTTCCACATATTGATTGAGATAGCAATGAATTCAATGAAAAAAAAAGTCGGTACTGTATGTGCATAGAACAGCAATTTTTGGTGGCTTTGACTTGGAATTAAGCAATAATTTATTTTTAAATTTGGATAAATATTCCAACACAACCAGTTGCAATAGTTACGTATGTACTTAAAACTAATAGTAGGCACTCTATCTGTAAATGCAGTTGTACTAGATATGAGAGTAATTACACGTCGCCTGATTAACTTCTACTACTACTAACTTCTTTTCCCTTAGCATTTATCTTTTTTTATACTAACTCTGTGTACGCCTACTTTCCGGTCGTCACATCTAGTATGAACTTAATTACTTTTTCGGTTAAATCTTCATCAATGTTATTTCTTATTACATCTTTCCAGTTGCCAAGCGTATAGGTATTAAGCTCATCCACTTGTAAATCCTGCTGGGCTTTATTTTTTGTCTAAACTATCCATTTATCCGCAGACAGTTTTTTTTTCCAAACTTTTTTGCATTAAATATTATAGGTAGGTACTTAAAAATAATTATACTTAAAAATGTATTTTAAATGCAGGAGGACTGTAATATTAACTTTCGGTAAGTTTGAAAGATCGTCTTGGTTTCTACTATCCAAATGTTGGAAACATTAATATGCAATTTAACATACATACCTTTTGAATACTAATAAGTAGAAGTGTAACATTTTAATGCAAAGTTAGGGGTCGTTTTCGGCTAAAGGTATGTGTTATATTGAACCGATACACCAAATAGAGAGAACATCTCCGATCTCTTTGAAATTAGAGTCAAACGTAAACAATATAACTCCGTCGTCAATGTACAAAGCGGCACAAAGCTTCGTATTAGACATGAGGATCAATGGCAACCACAGCTTAACAATTTCTAAGTGAATCAGTTTGACATTACTACATCTGGCCTCTGTCATTATGACGTGATTGTAATTCATTATTAATTACATTTTATGTTAATTATTTTAAAAATAAGAATGTAAAATATATTATTTTTATTATTTTGAATATTATTCACTCACTTTTTTCTTAATCCAAAATCAATATAAAATATGAGATTTCCTCACATCATTAACGATAACACCCGCATCGAATACACACCGGCAGAAGCAGCGTTAGACTTACAAGATGAAAGCGACAGGAAAGTAAAAGCAGAAGATTTTGAATGGGATTCCGAACTTTGTCCACTATTAAGTACACTGTGCATACAAGCTATAGCAAAAAACTTCAGCAAGAAACCACTTCTGGACGAGTTGCCATGTCACGATCGACTCTACCTGTTAGAAATACTGTCAACTGATTTAGATTTAGAGATTGTAGTACCATTAATAGAGGTATTACGTTTTCTTGTCAAAAACATCCAAATACCTACTAGAATACTTCAATTTTCAGAATGAAATCTATTGGAAGAGAAGATACAAAGACAAATTTGGTGTTGCAAAAGATACTAAGCATATAGGATGGACGTGGAAGTGCTTATATTTGGAGAAACATGTGCAAAAAATGATTGCAGAGGCTCAACCACAATACAGTGACGAAGATGGGATGGATGATATATTAAAGTTGTTGAATCCCTACATCCACAAATTACGAGTAGCTGAATTACAATCGTGGAAACCACCGCTAACATGGGAAAAACACGATATACCATCAGTATATCCAACGGATCATATAGATTTTAACCCTATACTCTTGCCATTAGAGTACATAGAAGAATTAGATATTACTTACGGTATGCGAAATGTAGGAACTGAATTCACTTGGAACATGTTTAAACTGTCTGTAGTCGATTGCAGACGTTTGGGGAAAGCTATACTGCCATTGAAATTGCTAAAAATTTTTAGATTGCATGGCTGTGCAGTAGATGATGACAGAGTTCGAGCGCTTTCACAAAATCTAATCAAACACAAAACTATAGTCGAATTGGATCTATCTCATTGCCTCATAGCCGATCAAGGTGCTCTTTGTATTGCAAAACTTCTATTAACACAACAAAGTCTTCGAAGAATGATTTTAGCTAATAACAAAATAGGTGTCACTGGAGCTGAAGGAATTGGATACGCATTGTTACAGGATGGATGTTGTCCTCTAGTCCATCTAGATTTACGACTAAATCCTCTAGGTCATGATGGTGTGATGGGAATTTTCAGAGCGTTAGTTCGCGGCAGTAAACCTGAAGAAATTAATATAGCTGCTTGTTTATTTGAAGACAACACAGCTGACCGATTGTGTCAAGTTCTAATGCTTAACAGTACTTTAAAATGGCTGGATGTAAGCTGTAATTGGTTTAGCGAATCTGCAAGTGAGGTATGTACAGAATTGCAACATGCATACATACATATATTGTCATTTAGCCAGACGTGTAGGTAGTCTATTCTAATGGCATCATTAGTTTCTAAAACAAACAACACAAAAATGCGTTTGGTTTATAAAACTAGCCACGTTTTACGTCGAAAGCGACAAAGAGCGCACCGCCGTATTGCGACCCTTTAGAAAATCTAATAAATCGTGTAATTGTACTAATAACTTTGTGTTTTGTCGGAAACACAAATTATTAAATTTATAAATGTAATTATTACTGCCTTTATCCAGCATCACCTTTAGCTTTCTTTGTATTTCTAAAGTAACTAGTATTAATATTTCTTGCTCATAAGATTTCCGTTTCGCGGCTCTTCTTGCTAGATTGTCGGCAAAATCTTTTAATGAATAGATAGATAACTTTGTTTTTAGAATTAGTCAGCTATCATATCGCCACCTATAGTTTTTCTTCTTTCAACAACACGGATGATTTAATTTATATCAACATTACGTACAAGCATATGTAGCTGTAGTGTTTACCCAAGATTTGGAGAACAGAAGATTATTCAAGAGGGTTCTTTTACTTTTTTCAAAAAATTAAACCAAAAATTAAGAAAAAGTAGTTTCTTCTTAAACATAACATCAATGATAGCCTGTACTTGTAATGGGACGTGTAATTTTGATTTTATTCAAGGTTTAGGTAACCACTCCGAATGGGCAGATTGGCGTTAGTTACCCCGATAAACCATGAATAGATTCGCGGTTATACAAAATGTTTCCATATCCCCGACTGTATACATTTGTTCATTAGAATTCAAGTTTAGTTTTAAGAATCATAACTTTTTAATGAGGAAGTGCTTATGTGACGGCGCCAAAATAAAACTGTGAACATATACAAAATTCGTCGCTCGGCGCCACACATAAAACATTAGAGAAAGCAAAGACGATAGATATAAAATAACGATACAATGAGGGTTCCGAGCCTCGCTGTGAACTTCATATATGTATATGAATTAGAAATCAATTATAATTATTAGTTCGTTGAGTGCATGGAGAACCGAACGATCAGTTGGGGGGCCGCGCTAAGTGAAAAAGTAAGGTGCAAAGAAGGTGTCTTCAACGGGTCAAGTTAGTGATTTAGTCCGGTTCTTGCTAAAGCAATAGAAAAGGGTTTATCAAAACTAAAGAAGATAACCTCAGCAGCAGGGAAAACCCGGAAGTTAAGAAACCGTTTGTTACAAACAAGAAACCGGCCGTAATTAACCAAGAAGACCAGCATCAGCACCAAGTCCCGGCGTCCAACGAAGCAATAGCCCCAGGTATTTGTGTTTCCCCAGTTTGTATGCCACTGTAGCCATTTTGTTGTTGTAACCAACTATATTTATTTATATATCTGTTTTTTCTTTGTTATATTAGTCACATATTCACACTTAATTATAGTATTTTTTACATAAGTATATACATTTAGCACGTAAGACGTTTACAGATCATTTATTGCTTTTGTTTATCATTTCATAGAAAATTCTCAATATATTTATTAGTCTGTAACCAATGTATTTTCTTTATATCATTACTGAAAGTTGTTAGTATTGTACTCAAGCACCTGGACGCCCTGGGAGATAGGGGAAGAATTCGTATAAGGTGAGTAACGCTTAAGCTGCCCCTATTCTGAGATTTTGTGTTCTCCTTTAGCCGAGGTCGAAAATATACTTCTATTTAATCATTTTTATACGTCATGGCTATTACTTCAATATCTATAAAACAAGAAAACGGGTAATTTGCTAATGATCGCGTTGGCGCCCTACTCAACTTTACGTTTTACATCTGGGATAGAATTATAAAAATGCGCATCCGTTACATACTTCCACACTTCCGCTTTGTACCGGGAAATAAAAATACCAGAAACCAATACCTAGACTTTGCAAGGTAGGTATGGTATAGTTCTAAACTGATTCGACGGGTTTGAAACAGCTAGATATATCACACACGTCAATCGTTACCTTCCTTAATATGTAGATGGCATATTTTACTTGATACTTCTTTAACATTAAATTACATCAAAGATTTTTGTTATAGTCGATTTTGCAATCTATGGCTACAAATAAATCATTACATTGGTTGGACTTAAGAGACACAGACATTCCGCACGAAATTGTAGAGGGTGTTAATAAATATTTGTTACGCAATCGGCTAGGACTTGACGATCTAGATGAAAGTATAACAAGCGATGAGAAAGAAGATGCTGAAGTAGAAGATGAAGATGAAAGTAAACTTGTTGAAACCATTCCAGAGAAAATTCAAGCCAATGAGTCATCTGATGAAGATTAACATTTTACTTTTATTTAAAAATGACACACTCCCATCTTTATCGTAAATACCATTTTATTTACTCCAAATTATATTCAACTATAATATTGTGGCATCATAATTATATGGGATGAAATAGGTATTAGCTCGTGTAATAAATTTGATTTTCAGATAATATATACATATGTATGTAGATGTGTACGTCTGTATCTAGTTTTTTAATCTAATGCGACAGTTAAAGGAAGAGTCTTTGCAGAATATCTGACAAGCAAAACTTAGATTTATAATTTTCCCAGATTCGCATAAAATTCAAAACTATGATCTTATATATCGTGTTTCTTTTTCTGCCCTAATTCTTGCAATATTCCTTACCTATATACAAATATAAATTTCGATTTTTTTTGCTTTGAGAAAAATTGTGAATTTCAATAAATTTATAGAGCAAATAAAGTAGTTAATAAAATTAATACGCTCCATTAATAAAATAGACAAAGAAATTTTTCAAATTTACGGCTATCGATGATACATTAGGCAAAAATTACTAAATTCACTGTGAATGGTAGTTAAATAGCGCAATATTAACTGGGTATTATAAAATACTGTAAATAAATTTGAAAAATTGTGCATAAATAACGCAAACGTTATAGAATACATCATGGATCATCATTATATGGATCATATCAAACAAGCGCTTTCAATTGTTAGTTCTGCATTCATACAATAATATCTTTAGCTATTTTAGTGCAACGCCCCCCTAATTCCATAAATTAAACTTCAATCAATAAATCAATAAGTATCTCAATAAATATTTCTGAATGAGTGCTAAAGTAACAATATTAAGAAAAGTAATACAAAAGAATTATGACATATATACATTTTAAATTATTTTAACTTTTTAAAATTATAAAAAGTACACGAAATATAATTACTAAAGGAATGGGATTTTACTGTATCTATGGGAAACACCGCTGGATTACGAAGATTTCCCACGAGAATAGATTTGAGAGCTAAGCCCTGTTAAATGAAGGCGTATCGCAAATTGATACAATAATTTAAAAAACAGGGTCTGTAACTGATCGACCTACCGAAATAGTTCATGAAAATCTGAACATAGCCAGAGGTAATCCACTAACAATTAGCAGTGCAAATCCGATATCCAAGCGGCGATTACCAAAGTTTAGATAGATAATAATGTTACGCAAAATTCTAAAAATGTATCCACATAAACTGAAAATGTTGTTCGAATTAAAGGAGGCTAATTTGAGTATAAGTAAGAGTTTTCTTTGGGCTCTAACTGCTTAAATGAAAATTGAACGCAAGTGGTAATCCTATATTTTATGGACATATGAGACACATTTTAGTCTAAATGGTATAGTCAATACCATTAAAATTGTAGAATCTCTTCTGCAGAAAATCGACACGAAATCGTTCGGTGCGGGGTTACAGCTAATTTTATTAGTGGTCCGTATTTCTACGAAGAAATGCAGAATGGAGAAGCCGTATCTGTAACTGTAAACAGCAATTAAGCAATTAACAGGATATCGTTAATGCTTTGTAATTAACTAAATTTATTAAAATGTTGTAATAATTTAAAATATATATATCTTACTTGATGATAACCTCATATTATCATCATTTATTGATAGAAAACAATAAGAAAATGGTTAACACAATAACAAATGTCGTAAACCAAAATAACCAATAGACTTGCAAACACGGCAAATTTCAAACTATGAAACAATTTGTCGCAGGTGTCGATTAATCTTATTTGATTTGAATTCCACATTGACGTCACTGTCAGCGTAGCCGCCAGTAGCAGATTATTTAACACCTTTGCTGGTTACACTGAAAGTTTTGCAAGTAGTGGAGTAACATCGAACCGAACGACATAAAACAGTACCAAACACTTCGCAGTTTTTTCACTTCTTCCATATATTTGCTATGTATTTCGATGCCTTGAAATAATAGTCAGCCGTACCACCTAAACATTGTAAACATTAGCTGACAAGGTCTACTGCCAGATATGAAATTCTCAAAAATCAAGTTGGATCTAATTATTAGTCTATCCTCAGGGCCTACAAATTATAGCAGGAATCGAATTTGACTACACACTGTATCAAATATATAAGCTGCTCCAAATAGAATGTACATTACATGTAACAGGCGGAGAACTCTGCAATAGGTGAGTTTTGCCAGGTTTGATAAGCGTGCAATTAACAACTGGTACAAGGTACCTATATTATAAAAACATAACGCAGTTTTCAATAGGAGTAATATTTCACGACGAGTATTATTTTTGTTTTACTATATTTTCAACGTTACCAATACAACTGCAGTAGAATCCTGATTATCCGAAATGAATATATATTCTATACACTCGTTTATCCGAAATATTATGCGCACGCACCATGAACATAACCCCGTTTGTTTTGTTTACATATATGTATATGTGATATTTGTCTTGTATAAGGTATTTATGAAAATATAACACACAGCTGCAGAGTTAATAAACCTTCTGCAGCACATGCATATGTACAGCCCAATCGTTCTAGGATGGCGAGAGCCGGCGCATCCCGATTGTGTATTCGGGCAAGGTTGGCGAACGAGAAAGCGTTAGTTGTTATCAGCATAGGCGTAACATAAAATTTGCTATACGGGCGAAGAAAACTCAAAATAGTTGTGATATTTTAAGCGTATTCGTTTACGATTACGTCTTTTATTCGGCGTGGAAAATAAGGGCTTGTGAATATCCTCTGGTTGACCGTTTCCTTTCTTGATTATTCGCTCAATAGTTCTCACTGATATTCCAGTTGCCTTGTTCACTAAACTTTTAACTTCTACGCAAGTCTTCTCTACCTCAACTTCGCAAAAATACTTAAACATGTTAAAAACAATTTCACGAGCTTGGCTACTTAAAATTTTGTTTTTAGCTAAGTTACATTAAAATTACGTCAGAAGATTGCAGCACCTAGCAAATATATACCCAGTATTATCGATACGCATAACTACCTTATGTAAGAACCTATTAAAATTTAGAAGAATTTATGATTATGTTTATACTTGTCATACTATTTGCATATTAAAGTATTAACATTTATTTGTTTCTTTAGACAATTAACTATTATTATATATTTATCTTAGATATACATAATTGTAACGAAAGTATTTTCGCAATATAGAAATGGAATTAACATTTCTAGAAATTATTTATTTCTCATAGTGCACACCACTGCCGCTATTTGAATTTGAGGTCACCTTTAAACCACTGCGCATTCCTCTGCTCTCGCCACGTTACGGCGATTTACCTGTATGTATGTATGCGCTTTAAAAAAACCTTAAGTATTTAAATTTAATATAAAGTATTTCTAAAATTATTTTTAGTTTCAATTTTGTTGATATATGTATACACATTTTTACAGAAGAGGCACTCATCCGGAAAAGGGCCGGTGCACATTACTTCGAATAATCGGGACTCTACTGCATCTTCAAAGTGGAAGGAAATCAGCATTGCATAGACTCTATAAAAATGGATAGGATAGGCAGTTAAACACAAGATCAAAATGAAAAATATTAATAATTCATACATAAATATATATGACTTTATAACAATATCATTCAAAAGGTTAAGATAATAGGTACACAGTCCAATTTTGAAAGAGAAACCTTCATAGACAGTATAGCTTATATGAACATAATTTATATAAAAAATTATATAAAAGTAAAAAATATGTAAAAATAGTTGGTCGTTAGTTATGAATATGAGAAAAAATACCTATACATTATATTTATATGTAATCAGGACGTAAAATTGACATAATCTCATAATCAACATATATTTATTATAATCAAAAATATTCATAAGATATAAAAACATTACAATTTACAAAAGCGTAAAATCCATGAAAAAATGCATTTATATATGCATAATGCGATAAAAATAGAGATGAAGAAAAATTAATTGGCTTCAACGTTTACCATATTTTGGTTTAATTTTAAATGTCGTTCGGAATTACAAACAAGGTCTACAATACGTTGAATTTCCAAAACGTGTAACATTCTGTAATGGTTTGTCGTTTTTATAGTGAACGCTATGATAATTGAAAATCTGCAAGTTATGAATATATTTGAGCAACTGGTTGTAAGATAGAGCAGATTATCTAGGAACTTTTATATCTTCTAAAGGGCAATTTTCATGTTTAATAAATTAAAAATGTACTTATTAAATTGCGTCTAACTAACAGTGTAAAATCACTTAAATATCTAGGGATACAAATATAATGAAATACAAATAAAAGTTTGGAAGTAAAGATTCATGTAGAGCTAATGTAGATTTTAAGTATCTACCTCTATGTACTACTAAAATAATAACGTTTTATACTAAAGAGCTTGTTATACAAAAGGTATACCTACATAAATAGTTAAAAAAAAAAACAATAATTGCAACTATTATTGTTTTTTCTGTGTGTCATGCCTAATCAAAATGTTGATGAAGTATATTAAACTGTCTAAAATTGCGACGTAAAAAAATATATAAAGAAGTTGTTAATAGAAAGCGAATAGTATGTGAATTTTATGTCCTGACAATTGAGTATAAATAAATAAAATGTTAATCTATACAAATATACATAAATATTACAAAATATCATGCAAAATTACATACATACATATATATATAATATACTACATACAAATACATTACAACACATACATTCCAAACATCGCCTGTTTCAATCATTAACATATACATATATCTAATTATTTCATATCAGTTAACCAAATTGAGTCGATTGAATAATTAAAACAAATTTAGCTTTCGATGATGATACATGCAGAATAAACTAACTGAGCTCACATATTCAGATTTAAAAATGAGATAAATAAGTAGAACAGGTGCTGTAATTAAACCGATAGCGCAACTGCCAAGTGAAAACTAACAATATTCAATAAATATATATGGATTAGATTTATATAGGATCTCCGACATGCAAATACTTCCTTCTCTCAATCTTGGAAATATCTACAGCAAAAAAGATTTAACACATTTTGGCATTGATGATTGTTAGTTTACACAGAGCAGAATTTGCTAGATGAATTAATGAACCATTCAGCAATTATATACTTGAATAAAAATATATTAATTATATAACAATTTGTTTGATTAAATTCTTAAATTTTTACTTACTTAAATATTGCATATAGTATTGCGTTCGCATTATTTTTTTCCTATAAAATTTAATTCACGTTTGTGTATAGCACACTAAATATTTAGTAAATGCTGTATATAGTAATTATTTTAGCAAAATATCCTAATTAATTTAAATAATATTTGACACATAAAATATTTTGGGACGTCATCTCAAAATATGTACATATAAAAATATCTGTACATGTTATTTATCATAAAAAATGTAAATTGTAGAAAAAAATACTGTAGTAACTACATACTGCACAGTTTTAGAAATGTGTTATGCTCGCTAAAATTATTGGAATGATATCGAGAAATGCGGTGGTAAAATGATTTTCTCTTCTAAACAACCTTTAAAAATCATTTCGGATAAAATTTTAACATACGTCATCACATGACATGATAAAAGAAGTTTTCTTTTGTCTATTATAAATTCATAAGATGTTGAACACATGTGTTAAGAAGATCACATTCTGCGCTTATTGCACTATGGCATACTTTTTTTAAATTATTTTATATCACATATTGCTTCTCTGCGAAAGTTCGTTGGTTCATTCGATCATTTCAATAATATAGCAGATTCCTTCATCATCCTTTGTTACGAACGTCTTAAAATTAGGTGAAACAAAAATTGTGTTAGCGTACGATCCTTTTAACTTTATGGCACATAGTAGATGCGGTTTACTTTCAGATCCAATTTTGTTATTCATTTGATGAGATATTGTTAGATTGTCTATCAGTGTTGACAATTCAGTGCTAGATGGACGGTTTCGTCTACTTCTTCTGTTCCTGTAATAAATAATATTGTATGTGTGCATATAAAAATTATTGATATATGTATAGTGTAAGTCATAGTTACATAATAATATAACTGTATACATATAATTGACTTACACTATATATTTATATCGTTAGGCAATGTATAACATTAACAACACTTACCTGGTAATATAGAATTTTGGCACTTTATTTAAATTCCACCAAACAATTTTCTCTCCAACGCTCACTAGCAAATTGTTGTTATGTGGGGAGAATTTCATATACTTTACCGCTGAAATATGCGAATAAAGTCGTGCATACTCATTAAATGTAGTACCATTTGAATTTATTTGGTATATCTATATTAATAATATACGAATATTAGTGTTAGCTTTTAACAATTAACAATGTTTAGGAAATGAACAATTATTCTTAACCATTTACAAGAAAACTCAGGTTAACCACTTAAGTAGTAATGGATTAATCACATATACAATTTTTAATGCAAATATTAGTGAAAATATGATGCAATTTGACAATTTGATAAGGTACTCAAAATACGATGCTCTTAATAACGGGTATATAGCTTAGCAGGTATCATATTGATGTGTGCCTGTATTGAGTAAAGCGATTATCACCCATATGACATGTCTACTTGTCATTTTCTAAATTCTCTAACAATTACCTTACTATTACTACTCATATTAGTAATTGTATAAGTGTAGTACTTGAACTATATGAGCAAAAATTATTTAGATAAGCAACTGCCATGATTAAGAAAACCACTGCCTTCGAGAGGTTCAATTTTTTGTTAATGCTAATTAAATGTCAGTTAAGATTCACAAACCGCGAGAATGTGGAGTGCTGAATGCCCTCACATACTTCGTGGGTCTCCGTTACATTCCTAAAAAATTGGGGTGTGGACTGGTGTTTATCGCAAACGATTGATACCCTTAATCTTTGAAATCGTAGAGAATCTGAGAACCATTTATAAGCCAACTTCACGAAGACGAGCTGCAACAGGGATATTTCCAACAAAATGGTGCCACTTCTACAATGACCAATTTTTTAGCAATCGTCTGATCAGTTTACGTTGTGAACCTCAATTGCCACCAAGATCACCAAATTTAACTACCGTTCTTACTTCGTTTTTCCACAGCTAAGCTCAACAACATAAGTATTTTTACGATTTATTTGAAAAGCTGATTGGCTTACATAACCAACATAATTTCAAGTACTGACGATGAATTAAAAACACACGGTACGTTCAGAATTCCAAAACAACCGTTTACCTAAATAATTTTTGCTTATATTAAGTGCTCTATTACACGTAGCTAGCAGCTGATAACCAGGTTAAACAATTTCGTCCATTCCCTAAAGAAAAATATATGTAGGTTGCTAGGTTTTGGCGGAGATTGTAAAAACTAATCAAGAACTACACTGTTAAAGCATGTAGTGCAGGACTATTCTAAAAGATAACAAGCAAAAATATTTCACAAACCGAATTTTACTAAAGTCATGAATTATGATGAAATACTGCTAGCATCTTACATATTACATAACCATACTTACTATAATAGGACCATCAACAGTGCCGATTGCTAAATATGTATTGTCGTGGCTAAAGCAACACGAATGTAATTCACATTCCAATTCTGCTCCCCCAAAGTCTACCAGATTTAAAGCTCCGTTTTTTAAATCCACAAAGAATACATCAAACATATTCGACATCGTAAGCGCCAAGAAGGTACAATCTTTTGACATTGTACACATTTGAACAGTATGTGGTACATTATAGTACTTTGGTCCTTTCAAGACTGTCATGGGCTCATCACTTAGATACCACAATTTTATCACTCTGTCTTTTGAAATAGTCAATAAAGAATTTAATGCTTCTATGTAGAAAATATCGACTAATGGTTCAGGAGGATGTTTCGTAATTTCTGTATGTGTTATGAGGCAAATATTTTTTCCGCCGAAACGCACCATTAGATCACCACGTTCGCCACTAGCTACTAAAATATCTCCTTTGTCAAAATATTTAAGGTGAAAGATAGCTGATGGTAACTTTAATATGTAGTTCTTCTGATTAGTTTTGATTTTGTATTCCACTACTTGACCATTGTCCATACCATAAGCGATTGAATCTCCAGATGTTGAAAAGCAAATAGCTGTTACAACGTGTAGTAAATTGTCCAGATCATTCAATATATTAAAATTATTACTAATTTCGATTGTATTATTCCAAGTAACGTTTGTAATACGGGGTTGCGTTTCGGTCCAATAACAGTCAAAAACTGGATTACGTCTTGGTCTACTATACATTAAAGTCTTTGGAGTGTAGAATTTCAAAATATTATTTTTATATTTTAATAAAAGTAAAGCATCAAAGGAATTATCTGAAATATGTACATCCGCAGATGTTACATAACTAAAAAAGAGAACATAAGTTTATTCAACAGATTTCAAGTATTCTAGGCTATACTTACTCATTTACTTCACCCTCAAAAGTTGTAATGCTCTTTAAGCGTTGCGGTTTGATTGTATCATACATATTGATTTTATGGTCAGTCGTTAGAACATAAAGTATACCACTATTCAAAAAAGCACAACAAAATTGTTGGTGCAATGTTGTGGTATCTATTACTTGTTCTTGCATATCTGGTAGTTTATCTTTAGGCATCTTCTTTGAAACAAAACTCCATAGAGATACAGATTCATTACATAATGTAATAAACGAATCTCCGTCTAGATTTAATAATGCCTTTATAGGTCCTCTTGCTGTTTGGAAAAGAAAATTTTCAAAGTTCTTGGTTATAAGAATCAATTCGTTCCCACATACACCAACAATTAGGGAATCGTCATCGGAGAACTTTAATATTTTCACTGGAAATCCCTTTTTTAAATGCAAGGATTTGACTTTGTCATGATTATTGTATAAATTAATATCTCCTTTTTGTGAACCAGCAACAAGTAGAGGATCTTGAGGATAATTGTTGGAAAAGGAAGCTGATACAAAATGGTCATTCTCTTCTGGTTTGTAAGCTTTTAATGGACTTACAGTATGTTCTTCGCCAAAGAATTGTATATGATTAGATTGTGCTAAAGACGGAATTGAACCTTTTTCGTGTGGTGGCAATCTCCATAAATAAACGAAACCGTCATCGGAAATTGACAGAAATTTAGCTTCTTCATGATATACTTCTATATAGTTTACGCTTTGAGTATGACCGACAAATTTACAAATTATTTTTCGATAAATTCGATCCCATAGCTAAAATATTAAACACTATTAGCAAATGTTCGTCAATATAACATTAATGAAAAAATATTCAACTGCACACATACATGTACATAAATAGTTATTACATTTCAAAGAACAGGACGCCACAGAATAATGTACAGCTTAGATTAAAATTGATATTAAAACATACCTCAATAACACCTTCTTTAGTCCCAATAAGTAGTTGATGATCATTTTCTGCAAAGCACACAAAAGTACAATTTTCTGATAACTGAAATTCAGCAACATGACTGTCACAATTTTTTGCTGGCGTTCTAAAAAGAAAAAACGAACAATTGATTCAGAGGAAAGTATAACGAACTCACTGGATCTTAAAATACAACGAAGAATTAGAAGCATGAGCTACTTCTAAAGCCATTTTGTAAATAAAAGATTCTTTACAATATTTCAACGCACACTGTATAATACTAATATCCTCATGTTTGTGTAAATCATCCCCAAATTTTTTAATAAAACTTTCTATTTCTGCCACTACACTTCTACTACTAGTCATAATTTGTTCCTACAAGCCATGTTAAAATTAGGAATACTTATAGCTAAAAAGCCCTAATACTTACCTCGATTTCCTTTCTATATATATTAAAATCCTTCAAAATATCGCCAATTCCTGTAGCTTTTATTTTGGCACCAATAAATTTGAGATCAAAATATATTTTAAAGTCTTTAATAGAATCAGCTCGTTTTAAATGATAACCGATGTACTGGTAGATGTAATTATCATCGTTCAGTCTTGAAAAATCGTCATTGCAGCTCTTCTTATAAGCCGAAATCAGTCTTACATGTTTATCTTTCAGTTCATTTTTATACCTATTTTTTAGGTAAGCTAGTAAAACAACGTGAATTCCAAAAATATAATTATGTTGATCGTTGCTGTAGTATGATACGATAAGCGATTTATTTTCGAGTTGTCGCATGATCTCTCTAACTTGAAATTCATTGAGACCCCACATTATTTCTAAAACCTTCGAGGATATGTTAACATCTTCGGGAAATATAGCAAAATCGGAATATCTATTACGTATTTGTTCATCTAATGTTTCAATACAGGACGAGATCAAATTTATTTGTTGGTTGCTAGAATAAAAAGTAATAGAATAAATTTAGTCCGATAGAAGCAAAAACTTATACAAACCTATAATTTTTTTGTAGCATTTCAATAAATTGTCTCCATTTCCGGGAATCACTATCTAATAATGTTTCTTTAAATGTAGCTATTTGTGAGCCAAATAAAGCAATACTGAATGGATGGCCACGGCAAAGTTCGTGAATTTTTTCTACTTCTGGTATTCTTTGGACGTAACCTACAGGTTTTTCTAAACATTTTGCAAATAAAGCACACGTTTCATCGTATTTAAAGGAGCCATCAATCTAGACGCATTTAAATTTGTAAGATAGAATACAATAATAACGAATAGAATACAATAATAACGAATTATAATTACCTCGATCAACTGAGAATCGGAATCAATGCACCATACATCTTTCTTTTGAGTTGTAATCAATATTCTGCATCCTATATCAAATGTATGGATAGCATTTTCGTGGCACACATTATCTAATATTAGCAACATCTGCCCATTGTTTGCGTTTTCGTTAATTTTCTTCTTTAATTTATCCTTTAAACTATCTTTGGAACTAAAAAGACTATTATTGCTTTCTTGCACATCATCACTTAATTTCAGATAAAATCTAAAAAATGGAATTGTAATATAAGAAAGTATATTCCATATATGTATACTTACTTTGACAATAGCATTAGTAATTGTTCATCATCGGCATTCCCAACGGTAATCCAAAATACTTTTCCTGCAAAAGCTTCCAGAACCATTTCTCTTGTCATGACACCCATCACCAAACTCGTTTTCCCTGATCCAGTCATTCCGCATAAAATAACTTTTCCGGTGGTAGGAAGCCTTCTTAGACTAGTCTGAACTTGTGTTATCTATAATTAATTTTATTAAATTTGAATGTGACACGGGCAAAAAACAGGTAGTGGGGAAACACACTTGCAAAATAAGAATTTCACATTACAATATATGTGCTAAAATGTGAGTACTTCCTAATTCTAAGGATAAAACACCAATCAAGGTAAATTTCAACATTTTGCTAAAGATACTAATAATATATATAAAGGGGAAATTACTCACTCTATTTATCCATGTCTGTTAGCAATGAAGGAAGAAAAAACAAAAGTTATCAGCCATAAACCTTACAATTATTTTTTGTAAGTAACATAGGCATTTCAGCTTCCGCAAAATTGATTTACTTTACTAATTCTGAAAGTTAGCAATATTTGTTCCTCATAATAAAGTTGTGACTACAGTTTCAAACATGAAGAGTAAATGCAAAATTTCTTTTAAGATTTACGGAGCTCCTTCTGCTTTGATTTTATGACCACTACGATTTTATTAATTAATAGTAAGTAATGTCCTTTCCAAATAACAGGTAATTTAATTACATTTAAAGTTGCATTTTGCACAGCTGTTTCTATCGAAGATTAGGAATTAATAATAGCATAGCTCTAGATTATTCAAAATACGTCACAGTTTACATTCCTATTGTTACATTTTAAATTTAGCAATGTTTTCATTCATATGTAACACTCGCAAACTACATAACACACCATTAAACTTTTCCAAGAATATAGGTGTTTTGAATCACTTATCTATGTTTTGTTGGCAATATAGTAGTAAATTATCATTTCTGCGAAGTTCTGATACAATATTTTGAAGTCTATATCTTGACAGTGCAATCACGATAATATAAAAGGTCGCAAATCAGCAAGTTCAAACAGTTCTCAGATAATCCAAGTTCTACGTATTTTTGGAAGCAGTATAAATTAATTTGATAAACAACAACATAGGTAAATGCACTCTAACTTCTGTATTATACGCCATAAACTATATATGTAAGTACTTTTAGGCCACCAGCAGGTACTTGTACATGTACTGGGTAATTCATTGATTTTCAAAAGATTTGGCTTCCTAATAACTGGGTACTTTGTAAGTTTAAACGAGTCTTCTAGGATTTCTTATAGCATTACTTCATCACAAGTAGTATTAATAAATGAATTGACAGTATTCAATGAAATTGAATCTCCGTTGTAGTACTTTAGAATTTTTCTTAATGATAATATATTTTAGGTGCAAGAAACTGTGAAATATGTAGTTTAATGATCAAAATAAATCAGAATAGAAAGCAAGATGCAGACCCCTTATTCAAAATTCGCACACTTTTGGACATCGTAAAAAACAATTGTGTAAAAATACAAAATGAAACCCCACAAAGTATCGACGAAATGGCGATGCCTTACAAGAATAAAAACGCTAGATCCAAAAAAATATATTATTTTAAAACTAAAAAGAATAGATTTAAAGTTGATGACTCAGGTATTGTTGAGAAGTTAATGTTGTATGTAGAGGATGGTACTTTTTGTAGTCGTTAAAATTTTAAAATGTAGAGAATGCAAAACACCATTACATTTGTATAAAATTCCTCCTAAGATTACGTCTAGTTAAAAACAGAACATGGCTTTACAGATTTTACAATCCAGGAACATGCATGTACTCTAGTACTTCTGAGATCCTATTTTTCGGGGATATTAAAAAAAAATGTTTTTTTGTTTGGGTACATAATAACTATTTAGGCTGTGTTTTGCCATTTGATTTCTATTGAAAAGTCCTGTAATGACATCTTTAGTCAACAAGTTTATATTCAAAAATTTTGATAGATCTCTGCAATCCGTGCAAAATATGGATAATTATTCCAATATATATTTAAGAAAAACGACAACTGCTATGAAAATTACAAAGAAATTACCCTATAGAGCTTTGTATGAAGCTGTTTTAGAAAGAAGACTACAAACTAGCATTAACGAACAACTCACAGAAATCCAAAGTAATTTAAAAAAAAGACAAAGTATCCAAGATCACATTTTTACAATTGAACAGTTAATTATTGAAAAGACAAGAGTAAAAGATGCGCACCTATACCTGGCCTTCATGGATTTAGAAAAGGCATTTCTCATCATAATAAATATGGAGAGGACTAAAACAAAGGAACATCAGTCGGAAACTAACAACAGGTATTAAAAGTTTGTATTATAGAAATAAAAGCTATGTGTGGAAGAAGAACATGCAATAAGAGGTATTTGAAATAAACAGTGGATTAAGAGAAGGTGATGTGAGGAGCCAGGTATTATTTATATTAACCGTGGACGCCGTCATCTAAACTGTGGAAAGCAGAACTAACGCAGTATCTACACATTTGATACAACCAGTTGCACCAACCAGATACAAAACCATATTTACACCAATTTTAACATGTGGTAGTAGTAGAAAGTTGGACAAGCATAAAAACGAAGAAGTGAGACAAGAACTCAAAGAAGTACCGATCAAAAAAGTCATCGAAAGGAACCAACTAAAATAGTTGGGTCATCTAAACCGAATGAATGTCAGAAGCGAGGTCAAACAACAGTACAACACAAGAGAACTAGAGGAAGACTGCGAAAAACCTGTAATGAGGAAGTGGCAGAAATCTGAAAGAAATGAGGAAAGCCAGATAGTTGTTAAAATTATGTCAAAAAATAAATCACAATGGAGATATAGCATTCAACTTCACATCTCTAGGTATCTGTATGTACATACATATAGTTTAAAAGATGAACCTTTTTCCATTGTTTAAAAAGCGAATATACAAAAAGCAAATGTAAATTACGGCAAAGTTTGTAGGGCTTCTCACAAATATGACTGTTACCAAAATCTTGTTCTAGTGACCAATCACTGATCAAAAAAGCAACAAGCAGCTGTTCAAAATCAAAAATAAATGGTTCATTAGGCTTTTACAATGTTCTCATAATTCTCTCAATAATTGAAAATTAATAGAAGTTAACGTGATATCGTAAAATATGACGAAACAGGTTCTGCTATACTCACATCTACGCTATAAACATCAAAACTGAGCTCTCTGTATCACTACAAAACTTTAACATTGTGGGATCACTATTGGTTAGTAAATCTATTTTTTTTTTTAATATCTTGGAATCTTAATTTATATTAATGATAAAATGAGAAACAAAGTTCTTCTCACTCTCCCTTAATTAATATATTTAAAAACATTTTTTTATAGTTTTAAATAGGATATAATACCTAATACATGTGTATATTCCGATGAATGACATATGTATTATTATAGCATTACATATAGGTATTACACAAAAAATTACAGCACATACGAGAAAGAAAATATCTTACCTTGTCATATCGGTCTACATAATGTGCAGGTTTTCGAGGAAAATCACCATAATTAAGTATAGCTTTATACTTATTCTGAACCCAATCATTATTTTCCAAGGATATTTGCAATTCTTTATAAAACCAAGCATATCTATTCTGTATTATGTCTTCCACAAATTGCTTATATTTTTGACCACCATTATCACACAATGAAAGGTTTTTAAATAGTATGTTTAAGCCTTCTTCATTTGTCACCTATAACAATATAAACAAAACTTACCACCCATTTCCTTCTTTTCAGTACCAACCAATTACCTTTTGGAAAGATATATGCTGATTTCTATCTATAAGCTGTAACTGATATAAGTCGTCTCTAATATTCCTTGACGAAACATTTTCTTTGATCTTCTCAAAATTATCTTCCACAAGAAACTTATAAAGAATGTCCATAGTTGAACCTGCAATGTAAAAGGATATATTTTTCTCTTAATGGATTTAATTATCTAATAAAACTATACCACTTTATCATTATGTACAGAAGCATGAACACATTCGGTGAATCAAGTATAGAATATTAAAAGAATATTAAAAGGAAAATATAACCTTACAAATTAAACAATACACCAAAGCAGTAGATCAGTTACTAAATGCAACCACCCGTGCATGCGCACTTGATGTTGCGTACGCACGATACCCTACATCAAAAAAACATTCAAAATAATCACAAAGATGATTCATCCACCAATATTCTTATAAATACCTCAAGGTAGAATCACCAAACTACCACCAAATTAGAATTCTGTAAAATTCGCGGGAGATTATTCCTAAAAATAAGCACCATAAAATTCTATCAATCTTCGCACCTGCAGTCCAGCCAAACATAAACAAGTTGTAACTTGAATGACCGATTAGCCACAAGCACAATAGGAGGAATAAAATCTTTTTTTGGGTAGATATTGAGAAATTTTATTAGGTGCACTAAAATATCACTAATGTTACTGCAAACATTTTTACATAACAATTTCTTTTTTGGCAATAATTTAAATTAATTTACATAAACCGGTTATTAATTATTTGCGTTTACATCTGACTATACATATAATACATACCTACATACGAAAATAATATGCTATCAATAAATATGTATGTAAGTAGTCGATTTTTATTGACACTACCTTAAGGTCTGAGCGAAGTCAACATTATCGAAATTTCTGATGCAATAAGCTTTTAGATTTATTTTTGCGATTATATTATCTTATAAAACATGGTATGATCTGCGAAAATATCACTGGACGTATATATGTGTATTTGCGATAAAGTTAATAAAAAGAATGTTACGAAGATAGACTCACATTGCTCAAATTATTGTTTTGAAGTGCATCTAAAACTTTTTCAGTAATATGTACATCTTACATAAAACAAATAATGATTGAATAACATCTAGTTTATAGAGATTCCTAACAGATACGAGGTTTCATTTATTACAGAGCGGGCAACTTTAAATAATAGTAAAGGTATACAATGCCTCGCAAAAGTGCTTGCACATAAATTGTTCTTGAAAACTATATGTTCAACACATAATATCTGCGTGAGAACGATCGAGTTCTATGATTTCTATGTGTTTTTCAAACAATAAAAATAATTAACAGTATTTTTAATTATTTTTCGGATGTAAAATTTTGTTTGCATTAGAACATTGATAACATTAATTAATAAAAATGGCAGTTGGGAATATGATATTCTATCGTTTTTAGAGTGGTTTCTACAACCAAAGATCGTGTGGAAATGATGACATTTTTTGATTATATTAAATTAAGAGCAATGGACCAATAGTAAGACGATTTGTATGTCAACTATGTCATTTTGATTAATATACCAAATTAAGCTGTAAATTCTTCCCCTATCTACAAAGCGTGCAAAAGTAAACAAGTGTGTATTGTAGGTGTGTTCCTAGCTTGTGTCATCGTGTATCACGGAAAAAATACAAGGTGTATATAAATTGTCGTAAAAGCTACCCGTAGCGACACAGTTTGTTCGAATTTGACACAGAATTTTTATGGTAAAATGTCGTATCATGCTTTATGCGTCCTCGGGGACCACATGAAACTAGCATCCATTTGGCAACACTGTAGTTTCATACTACCGTAATAATAGATAGAATACTTGCCGAAATTGACAAACGGGAATTACAAACGACAAATTGGATTACACAATTGATACATAGGGCAAAGCAATAAAAAAAACACTTTATTAAAACAAAGATAGTAGTTTTGATTTTTCGAATGCATTTCTTGCAACAAATTAGCATCAATATTACGTACGCATCTGTTCAAATTGATGTCCGTCCGTTTGTAAACACAGTTGCAATCTACGAGGTATTGTTTGTATTACTCGTTCTAGCCTTTCCGGTGTAATTTCTAATACTGCCGGATAAATGTCAAAATTTGACACTAATGATTTTGATTGAAACCAAATAAGAAAACATACACAGTCTTACAACGCTGCCAATTGTATCTTTCAAGAGAGGATGCTCACGAAGAAATGTTGAAAATAGACTCTACCATAACAAAAAAAAAAAATTTCGATAAATTAAGAATAAAAAGTTTTCTAAATTCAAAATTGCAGCTGTCTATACCGACAAATATCGAACACAAGCGCTTATTAAGAGACTAAAAAACCGAACTTCGTGAACCTCGTGAAGACGTATGAAGCATGGTACAATATTTTACCATTGAGATTTTCGATTTAGAAACGAACGAAGAATGTCGCTGCGTATAGCTTTTGCGACAATTTTTACACACGCTAGATATCAACATCAAATACATTCTCCACTAACGAAACAAATACTATATGCAAGATGTCCATGAATGCGTGAGTAATCCCTCGGACACATACAGTTTATTAAAAAATAACTAACTGATTTTTCTGGTATATGTACACTGCTGCTGCTAAATGTAACCTACTATGATTAAATGACATTTTATGCGGCGTTGCGCATCCAGCATTTTTTATACACTCATCTGTAGAGCATTTTCAAAATTGTCTATCTACACTTAATTTCACAAAATGGAATACTAACACTTAATAATTTTATTTACGTCTGTAGTTTTAGTTAGATATTTGTACTACGTTGAGTGTTTAATAGTACTAGTAAATTAAATTTGTCATTTCCGCTTTCGTAAATATAGATAACAAAATTTTGTTCATTGTTTGTATTTATCAGTTGGTATGTATTGTGACGTAACTGTTATTTTATTGTAAAGTGTATGTAAGTATATGTTTATGTTATTCACGCAATTTAAAAAAATTATTATTATTAACAATTATCTTCCCTCTTATCGCATAAATTCCGGTTTACCGTAAATATACAATAAAATCGATATTGTTTTGATCTTATAACATTCTGATAAACAGGGTCTCCGATAACAATAATGTAGGTATATACATATAAAATCGTATTCTAAATATAAAATAACGAATACATTTTTCACTATAATCATGCCTCGTTTAGGAAATAAAAATGTATTTATTATTTAAAAGCTTGTCATCAACTAAATATTCTCGATTCATAACTTTCTGGTGCATCGCAATGTTGTCGCAAAGTTATTCTTTCAAACATGTGGTGAATTTGCAATTGGTGAAGATGTACATTGTCAACACACTATTGCACGAGATATTGCCATTACTGGTGTAGTACTTCATGAGCTAGTAACTAGAAGAATTTCCATACAGTTGCAAGTAACAGGAAGAACAGGTACAACATTCATCCCATCTTTTTGAGTAAAACATTTTGGACGGATAATTCAATTTTTTGAAGGAATGGAATTGTGACTTTTGGCAGTTAAATAAACAAACATTGTATATAAAATGATATACCGTAATAATAATAAATGATGACTCTTTTCCAGAGACCATAAAACTATTTTAATAGCCCACAATGATTAAATGTGTATATATTTTTTACGGATTTTTTTTCCCATGACGATTAAAATCACATACATATATTTCATACAGAATTTGTTTTGACGCCGTGAAACACTATAATACTTTTCTTTCTTAGATTTTTGTTTATACAGAAATGGACTACAAATATGTAAATATAAATTATTATAGTTGTTCTACTTATTGTAGTTCTGCGTTGTTCTACTTATTGTAGTTCTGCTATAATAAATAGAAAGCTTTAATAATCGAAGATCTACTGATAAATTTTGAAAATTCACTCATTTTAAAACCATATGTGCGTGCTTCTTGCAAGGCTACCTAATGTTCTACAAACGATCCTGTTTAGATAAAACGGAATTGGATGGCGAAATGCAGACATTAGATACATTTGCAATAAGGACTTGTTAATAAGCGACACTCGACTGTCAAACGTTGGGAATTCGCCATGAAACACCTACAGTTCTTTCGCTGGATGTTTGCCGATACGTCATAATGAGTTTCCGCAATTTTTTCGACACAAATCTAGTCGAATCAGACAAACCTGTCATTCTGTTCCTTTCTAAATTTCATGTTAGTCAAGGAGAACATATAATCGTGTGGCTTAGCTTGTAATGGATAACGAATGGCGTTCGGCAAAGATCCAACGAAAGAACTGTACAAAAGATAAACGAGCAAATTTTATCCCCCAATTTGTAGACTTAAGTATAAAGAAATCTCCTACCATATGGACTCATAGTTTGACTATGTACGAGTAGATGGCGACATTATATGTTATAAAAAGCATCAACAAATTATAAGAGAAGGCGCCATATTTGAGAAAATTTGAAAATTAGCTATATTTATTTATTTGTTTTGAGTACGCTCCAATTTTTGAAAAGATGTTACTTTATGTATAAAATATACTTAACTTTAATATCTTTGTTATAAATTTCTTTCTGTGTAGAAGTGATGTATTCAAAAAAATCTAATTAAAACGTGTTCTACAGCGAGCATATGGAATAATAATAATATAGGTATCCAGTATTCATTTTTGCAGATATATATCTATGTATTTACATAATTGTGTGGATTTCAGTTTACGAATACTTTCTACATTACAGTTCGCTGGTCACTAGAAGCAGACAACTATTATCTTATTATCATCTAGATAGCCCATAATTTGTATGACCTTGGCTATTAATTGCGAAGAATATTTTGATCTACAGACTTCAAGTTCATTCTAGATAGTGGTTCACGTTAAATATACTTAATAATAGCCTGTTAGCATGATACATCATGAATTTTGTATGAATATGTAATGTCAATGTCCATATATCGTTAAGGTATCGTATAGGTATTTATTAGGTACTAGAGGTCACAGTGAAATTTAAGAATGCAAATAAATTAGCTTCTAATGAGCTTTTCCGAAATTTTATGATATTAACAATACGAAAATTTGTATATAAATCATTCAAAACGTTTTAATGGATTTATTAATTTATTCACTTACCATGCAAGAATTACTGCAAAGCAATGGTTTTAGGTACCGGACGAAACAAATTATAATATTTACGAGAGTGTGTTATTACTTTACTACGCGTGTTACCCATGCTGTTGAACAGTCTGAAGCAAATAAGTGGGTTTTAATCAGTTTAGTCATGAATCTTGACCGCTCTTGAACAGTGGCTAAACAGTGCTGTAGTCGTTTTCTTAAATGTTTCTTGATATTGTACTTCATTATTTGCCCGGTTAGTTACCAATTTTTCTCCATACAGATAGCAAGTATAAACACGCACCTAAGATAAGTAACAGTAGACATTAAAAGCAGTTAAATACTGAACAAGTGGATCAACCGCCAAGAAAATATTTGCACTTAGCTTTTAATGAAATCATAATTAGAATTTATTTAGTTAGCCACTTTGTATATTCAATTAAAGAAGTGAAAATAAATGTTTAAATACACATGCATAGAGCAAAGAACTCTTCTGATTGTTATCTACAAGAGAATAAACACGGTTTCGGAAGTTTTATTGTTAATTTAAAAAAAGGTCTGCAAACGCAAAGATATAAACTTTTTTTTGGTGGTTAACAATCATTTTAAGATAAGTCCAATTTTCATATTATATAAACATAAGATATCGAATCTGTACGGCTTCTGTGTCATCCTTTGGTACAAAACTTTGAAGTATATTTCCATACATGTACATATTTATATAGCCTCAACTTTAATACATCTTATAAATTAATTTCCAATCATAACAACACATACTAATTCTAAAATATTAACTAAGTTTAATATACTCACATAAATGCATTATGAGCAGAGTTATTAATTCGGCCTTTCTTGAAAAACTGAACTACCTGTACCACCTAGGTCCAACAAACCACTTGCACTATTATTAGTTTAATACTTAAGACCCGATATATGAGTCACTCCTGTTTGAATACTTTGTGCAGAGCTCGCAATTGCTACAACTATACCTTAGATATTTATTCAAATAATTACAATCAGTTCACGGAGTTTGCCGTCGAAAGTATACCATAATTATGATTCGTAAGTCTTCTAATGTTGCTAGTATTTTTAAAATATACATGTTTTTTAGGATCCCACTAATAGTACTAATACTTTTAATACATACATATTCCCATTTGTTGCGTTATATACTCATTTAATATCATGTTTTGTCGTTAGTAGTTTTCTAGCTTACCTATTGGATTAATTTTTGTCTAGAGTTTGTATATGTGTGTATAATTTTGTAAATAGATTTGTCTGTTTTGTTAATAATCATGATTAAGTTAGAATGGAGTACAGTAGTATTAGATGTACTGTAATCCCACGCTCACCATTCACAATAAGTGCAATATCTTCCGTAAAAAGACAAACATCATATTACCATTCGATTTTCGAAGTAATTGAAACGTGTTTGATCCATTTTCCTACCATACTTGGAAGAATCTCGCCATTGCTTCTTTATACCACTTACTTATTATATTTATTTATTACCAATAAAAAGCCCCGTTTAAAAAAATGGGTTTAATTCAAGACCTTGCCACTTTAAAAATCAGATTCTTACTAACTAACTTATTAACATTAGAAGAACGGTAATTGTTGGTTCTTTACTTTTTAAGATAGTACCCATTATAGTCTTTACAGGTAATACCTACTCTAATTTATCCAAACGGTGGCCTTGTCTTTGACAGTAGAACAAAAAGATGTAATTTTTCCATTAGGAGGAAATACCTTCGTGAATTTATTGGTCAATTTCTATAGATGTTGTAGGTTTTTGGACATACATATATTCCATACCTATGTTGGATTAGCTGCTAAGTTAACAATTTTAACTACTTTGATCTAGTTTTATAAATTCTTCGTGGTTTTTAATATGCCCCAGGTATCTTGCTCTCTGCATTTAACTACTTGGGTGATACTTGACTGTTTGTACAATTCTGTTACTTCTTTGTTTGTTCTTCTTCTCAAACCTTCGCCTTTTTTGAGGCCTTTGTATATCTTTCTGAGAATTCTGCGCTCTCATATTTCTAATTTACCCTGTTCTTTCTTCTTCACAGTTCAGGCTTCACAGCCGTATGTATGTAACTATCGGTCTTATTATTGTCTGACATACTCTTATTTTTGCTACTCTCGATATATCTTTCGACTTCGTTTTGCTTCGTTTTGTTATTCTTTCATATTTTTTCTCGTCTTCCCTATTAGTCAATGAAACCCCAAAGTATTCAATTTGATCTACCTTCTCTATTATATATTTTCTATGTCTACCACCGTTTATTATCATATCACCCCTGTTCATATCTTTCATTATCATGTATTTCCTCTTTTGCTCATTAATTATCAGGCCATACTATCTCGTTTTTTGTTCCAATAACTTGAACACATGTTTCAGCTCTGTTTTGGACCTAGCCATATGCACCATATCATCAGTATATGCGAGGCACTGGTGTTTACATGCATATATTAGCCGTATGATGATTTGCTCACATCACATAAGATGCATACACTAACCCACGGACGCAAGATCCACAGCTCACAATTCTGGCATAAACTTGTGACAGACAGAATTGATTTTCCGACTCTACTTTCCACTGTATACTTTAATGTTCCCCGACTGGCATCCCGTCATGTGTCTACGTTCAACATGCGAACTCCAAAGACTAACTTATTGGTGAGATCGCCTGTTTACCATATGACAAGGAACGCCGAGGCCTACTTCGAGGATATTTTCGTGGGATCTATTGCTTAACTATTTTTTTTTGCTTTTTGTTTCTGTTAGATTTATTTTGTTCACATTATGTAATATCTTTGTCCTGTAATTGGGGTAACCTGTTGGGCAATAAACATATATTATTATTATTGGTTTTTATCCTGCTTTCTCTCAGGATGATTTCCTGAACTAACAAGGAGACACCAGGGTTATCCGAGGTGGATATTGATGAGTCTCAACTATGGTATAGAGGGACCTCCCCTGAGTGCTGATTATTCTTAAGCTTCATATCTTAAAATTAGTTCCAAAGATAGAGTGTGTTTTATAACGGCGTGCCAGACCTGCACTCTTAAAATCTGCTTACTTTTACGAGTCTTTTCATATAGGGTTTGCTGGATCTATACTGAGTATTTCAAAAGTTATGGCCATTTTTACGTCTGAAATAAGGTGTATTCAGAATGTTAATTAATAAGACAAAAAATATACGACCTTTTTCGCACTATTACATGGCTTGAAAAGAAAAAAGAAAAATTCTTGTATACAAGGCGAGCTAAAACTCGGGTCCTTAATTGTATCATTAAATTTAAATTGAACACCCTATATTTTTTATGACGTTGCGATATATATCTATTGGCTTTTCCGTTTTTGTAAACCATTCCCTATATGTAGTTACTCTCTTAACTCTTTGGGGTTAGAAGATATGTATTTGAAATTTGAAATGAAGAAATGCGAAGTCGCATAAACCGCAGTTAAATATTTTGTTTTTGGTAGGTAAGAGTAGCAGGTAGAAACCGATCAATATATGGTGGCTTTGGCCGGTCATACCAGAGTCAGTTACACCAAGAGTTGTTGAACGAAGATTTTCCCAGTACTGTTGCCTTTTGCGAATGGGGTTAACAACAAAGCTATGATTGGATAGATTTCGTTGAACGTCTCGAGATAAAGCAACATTCACAAAAAATAGACGCATGAATAAACACAACTTTCATTATTATTCTATCGAAAATCCGCATATCACACACGACACAGCATAAACTAGGTGGTCTTCTGAACGTTTGTGAAGGCATAGTTGAAAATTAGGTTATTGGACCATCTTTCTTTGATGGACGACTAAATAGTCAAGCTTATTTGGATTTTCTTCAGAACAGTTTACAACTACATACATATTATTTACCATTATTTATCTTTGCAAATAAAGGCAATTTATTATTATTATTATATATACATTTGAAAAATGTTGCATAACGTGCAACTTAAAATTTAAAAAGAAAGCAATTTTTTATTTCAAATGTGAAACATTCTCTAAATCCAAACATAAGTTAGGTCTGGCACGCTGTCATAAAATACCCTGTAAGTATATGGGCAACTAATCTTAAGATATGAAGCTTGAATTTTTCTAATAACTTTTATAATATCAGATATATCGAGCTTCCACGCACTAATGCGCCACTCTGTATGTGAATAAAAACAAGTAAATAAATCGTGTGAATTTTAAATTATAAACAGTACTTGCGCATAAGTTTCAGAACAAATGACTGTAGTAATAATAATGATAAGAAATAATGAAATAAAACACGTATAGGAATCTTAAACTGTATTTATTTCTACAACTGGTTATATGAATAACAGGAAAATATACTTCTTTTAATAAAGAGTTCTTATTCAGTACTATATGCATTTTTTGGAAGTCTAATAAATTAACCACCATTTACCTAAATATTTAGATTATATTTCTCACACATTCATTCGCATTACAGTATTTTATTTACCGTCATAGTTTAATATCACTCTATTGACGACTCGAAAATATCTTTTATTCGATTATATTAAATAACATTACATACATTACGCTGTATGTAGAACTAATTGTAAGATATTTTCAGACAACAGCATGGTACAAGAATCAACATTGAATATTAATCAGTATGTTTGTGGTGAATGTATTGACATGTGGTCGGCTGACCACTTCACGTTCTTCTGAAATTGGATGTTATACCTATTATATATGCTAATTCACTCTAATAGCTTGTAAGTAGCGGATTACAAGATAAAATATTGTAATAACTGAAAAGCAAACAGTTCATAGTAATTTTAAATAAAGTGTATATAGTATTTCGGAGCTTCATTGATTAATTCGTTTTTTAGTGAATATTTTACCTATAACTTTTTTTGTCGCAATTTTATTATGTCTTCTGTGATTTCTTCGAGTAAGGAAAAATATTATTTGATAATATTTATGATGTAATTATCTTGAGTGTATGTATTGTCAGACACTTTACGTTGAGTAGGGATGTAGCTGATTACCGCAGCTTCAGTTAATGTAATTTTAATTTAATAGCACATAAGAAAATATAGGTAGGTATTAATATATGACATATGTGTGTACATACATGTA
>SMLS01067088.1:0-20339 GCA_004785975.1 Popillia japonica
TGTTATCATTGACCTAAAAGTGGAAAAACTATCTGGATAATAATACTGACAAACGTTAACGCTGACAAACGTCAAAGCCAGCAACAAACATCAACGCTGGCGAACGTCAGTGCTGATAAACGGCAACCCTGATGAACGTCAACGCTGACAAACATTAACGCCGACAAACGCCAGCGATTTCAAAAGTAAACGTTGACAAACGATGCAAAAGTGAACGTTGATAAACATCAACCCTTACAAATGTCAATGTTGACAAACGTCAAGATTGACAAACGTCAATGCTGATAAATGTCAGAGCTGGCAAACATCAACGCTAGGAAACGTGAAAGCTGGTAATCATCATCAACGCTCGCAAACGTCAACGCTGACAAATGTCAATATTGACAAACATTAACGTCGGCATAAGTCAACGATTATAAAAGTGAACGTTGGCAAACGTCAACGTCGATAAACATTAACACTGACAAAGATAAACACTGACAGACGTCAATGCCGGCAAAAATCAATGCTGGCAACGGTCAACTCCAGTCAACCCTGACAAACGTGTAAGGGCTAGTTCATAGCTCTCCGTTTGTCCGTCTGCGTTTATACGTTGACGGATGAAAATTTTTTTGCGGTTCATAGCGTTGCGTCTGTAACGTACGTTTATTGACAGATCAATTTCCTATGCTAACCGTTTTGTTGTGACAGGTCTAACCTCACTTTTTTCGTAAACGGATGAACGGACGCGTACAAAGTTCAACGTCGGTCAACTTTATCCGTTATCGGATAGACTGTGAAGCACATAAAAATAACGTGCTGTGATTGGTCAACGTACAAACGCAAACGGACAAACGGAGAGCTCTGAACTCCCCTTTAGTACGCTGATAAACTTCAACGTCGATAGACATCACCACCGGCATACATCAACGATTGCAAAAGTCAACGTTGACAAACGTACACGCTTACAAATGTCAACGTTGACAAACATCAAAGTTGACAAACTGTAACGCATACAAACAAGGTCGTTTACAAAAGTAAGGTATGAGTAAGGTTGACAAACGTCACCGTTGACGAACGTGAACGCTTAGAAATGCTTAGAAATGTCGACGTTGACAAACAAGGCAAATATTAATGGTAGGCCTTTAATTGTACGTGACACATAATCGTTCTTAAGAAATTGGAGTACTATGAACTGCGAAGAATAGCACTACAGCTGCTGAATCTGACTAACAGGTGCCAATATAAACTATATAAACACTTATCAGATGCGCTTATCATTTAAATCATTATCTACGCGTGCTATACCACAATTCTGTTAAAAAAATTATGGCGATTAATGGTGACAATGCAATAAGTTGACTCTTAATATAGCCAAATCTGGAGAACTAGAATTCATTACCAACCAAGGAACAGCCCATAACTTGCTTAAGTTTGTGAGAATGCATTTGGATCGTCTTCCTACATGGAGCTCTCACATGGAGCATCTTTCCCTCAGGTTTGTCTACTATGCATCTATTCGCATCTGCAGTTCTACTCCCCATGAACGTTCTAGTTCAAAAGTGGTCGATAAAGTAGCAGGTAGAATGACTTACTATGTTGTATTTCATTGTAACACAAAATAAGGACTAGACTTATTGGGAGCTACATTGCTTATCTCCAAGATCTTAACCTTACATAAAATGGCTCTCGTAACCATTGAAGAAGTCTCCAACACCACTACCTGTAATATCCTTTTTCTTAAGCTTCATATCCCTTGACACTCCCTTAGTCACCAAAATCTTAGTAAAATCTACACCAGGTACGATATACACAGGTGTAACATTAGGTTCAACCAACAGCTCGATATATCGTACACAGTACTAAAAACCAATGAATGGAACAGAGTAGTCATCTCATTCTGCAATATGTTAAGTACCTACCTACCACAGAAAACCGGAAGACAACCGGGAATCCGGGAAACAACAACCTTGAAACATATTCAAGAAAATTATACGTTACGTTTACTTACGTTGAACAGACACCTTATTTGTTCAATTTGTAGTGTCAAATTAAACATGTTCAACCTAATTTTTATTGTTACAGAGAAGAAAACGAACAATTAAGAATTAATACGGATATATTCAACATATAAATATAATCAGTGACTCATCTTTTAGTTTCCTTACTTAAAGGTGCAAAACAGGATATATGTAGGTATTTTGATATACAAAACGTTTTTAACATGCCGATAATTACAATTCTATCGCTCTATAATTATCTTTATAATCGATTACAATTAGATTTAGACTGTAAAATAACAATTAAACTTGTATCATGCAATATGTTTTGATAAGAGGCAGGTTTGTTATGAGTGTCTCAAAAACAGATATGTACGTATATTTTAATATTTTTGATTTCTATTTTTTTTTGCTAATCTAATATCTCAAATGTTTTGTTCGATCTTCCTTAATTTGTTGTTGTTTTTTTTGTGGTCATTTTATAATACATAGCGTGATTGATTCAGACTGTTCATGAGGGATACTGGAGTTTTTAATGAAAAATATTTCTGCAAAGTTGTATACGTATGTATATATGGCAAAGAAATCTATTTGCTAAAAATATTTGAAGACGATAGGTACTTTCGAAAAACCCAGAATAGAATTACTGATGACACCTAGGCGTAGACGTTTTAAAGATTTTTCAACTTTTTGTTTTTTTTTATTTACATCATGACGCTTAAAATTATGTATCGTAGCTATTCCTTTAAGCGAAAATGCTGAAATAGAGGTTATACATAGAAGAAAGAGAAATAGTGCAGGTTATTAGTCGATTTTCTCAAATATGTATGTGTAACTATTAGCATTTCCGTTATCTGTATGTTTTAATGATCAAGTTATTAAGATTTTTAATAGAGTTTGGAGGAAACTTGCTACAAACATTTTTTTGTTTTACATTTTCACAATTTCATAACATTTCAATGAGAATGACAATAAACGTTTTTTTTGAGAAGTTTTAGAATAATCTTTCCTGTCTGGTATCATCCAAATGGAAACTAAAAATTAGGAAACCGTGGATATTTTGAAATTGTTTTGTCTTCATGGTGAATGTAATAAGAGTGCTCAAAGAACTTGTCGAGAATTCAATTAGAAAAGAATTTACGATGAACTAGCGGAAGGTAGGTTGACATTTTAAGAGGAGGATAATTTCGGAGAATCGTAGTATCAAATAGATGCACCTTCCGCGGATTCTACTCGTGAAATAGATCACTCCTGAAGATCATTGGATTGATCGTAATGGATCGTGGCTGTAGGTTTCAATTCGACGATTTACGATTTTCTTTGTAAGTAATGGCTCAGCTGGAAATTGAACCGGAATGGTTATTCCGTATTATATGGACAGATGAAGCAAATTTTACTCTAAATGGCGGAGTCAATACTCAAACCTGTAGAATCTGATCTGTAGTAATCGTTCAGCAAAGTATTCATGAAAAGAAAGCAGTGGTATTGTGCGGTTTTACAGATGATTTTATCATTGGTCCGTATTTCTACGAGGAAATGCAGAATGGAGAAGCCATATCTATAACTGTAAACAGTGAACGACACTTGCAAATATTAAGGAATTATGTTCTTCTGCAGTTGCAAAACGAAAACCACGGAATGGAAAACATCATTTTTATGCAGACTGGAGCACCCCCGCACATTTTCCGATAAATCAAAGAATTTTTAATCAATGGTTTTTAAAATTCTGTGTTAAGTAGACATTTCGCACATTCATGGCCATCAAAATCACCTAGTCTTAACCCAGCGGATTATTTAAGAAGTTTAGTGTTTACACTAAAACCAATAACACAACAAGAATTAAATGCAATATTACGTAGCAAATTGGTACAATTCAACCTGAAATATGGAATGCTGTGTACAATTTGAAGGAAAGGTTAGTAATCTTACACCAATAAAATAGAGGTCATATTAGGCAAGGCGTAACTGGTTTCATAACCCCATATATGTGTAGATATTTGTATTTATTACTGGTTGCTTTGCAATATTTTTATAATATTATTCATATACATAAGGAGTACTAGTAAAAGTCGTTATAAAATAATGCTTTGATTTTGAAAACGTAAAGAAAACTATCATTATACATATTTGACATAAGGCAGTTATGATTATTAGAGAGAGCAACAAATCTTCTAAAATATTTTATGAAGCTATTGGGAAATATGTCAATATTAGGGCTTCCATTTTTATGCATCATACATCCGTATTGTACAGCAATCTGGCATCATTAAAACGAGCAGAAGTTGTCATCGTATGTTCTACATAATATAATACACAGGGTACGCTACGACGAGCTTTTGAGAAGACTATGAGAAACTATCAAATATTTCGATTCCAAAGTTGACAAGAAATAATTACATGCATTTGTTTTAAAAACATTTTCGATTTGTACTTTTTCCGGTTATCGGCAGTATGTATCAACTTCCTTGTTTCAGTAGATGGACCTCTTCTAAATTTTTTAGCCAGAAAATGTCGATATCATTTTCATATAACAATTCATATTTTGCTAGTTCTATTAGATGCCTATAGAGCATTGTACCGACTAAGCAGAGCGGGGACTGGTGGGGCTGAGATCCCACGCCAGAGAGCTGGGTCATCTTTAACGGGCTCTCCGAACTTTTCAGTCTACCGCAGAACGAAATGGTAAGGAAGTTTAGCTTCGAAAACAACTTCCTCAGGAAGCTAAGCAGCGAGGAAGAATGGAAAAGAGAACGGTCCACCTACTCCCTAAAGGCAAATAGTATTAAATGGTATGCGGATGGTTCCAAAACTAATAAGGGAATAGATGCAGGAATATTTGGGCCAGAAATCAAATATTCAGAGCCAATGAGGCTGAGTTCAACACTATCACATCGAAATTAATCTGAGAATGCTTAGGAAAATTAAACAATCTAGGCCCAGATAACAGAGTTGCAGTATACTGGGTACCAGGACACTGGAAGCAGTGGTAACGAGAAAGTTAATTTATTAGCAAAGAAGGCCACTACAACATCGTTTGTGGGACCGGAACCATTTTGCGGAATAGGCATGGGCACCTATGAAGGAGAACGCAACGCCAGAGAGCAAAAACTAAGAGTAACAACCCTCTGGGGAAATCTTCCTGGTCTGAGACATTCCAAGGTATTAACTAAGGTAAAAGGTTAAAGGTATTTAATAAGCAAAGATCAAGGACCTTGCTAGAATTAAGTAGGAACAAACTACGTCTATGTACTCGTTGGTTTTCTCACAGGGCACTGACACGGTGGAGAACAAGACAAGGTTAGATTTGAAAAAAAAATAGCGAATGCAGGTTTTGCGGGGATAAAAAGCGTGCGAAGATTTCTGAAATTTAATAATTAATTAATAATTTAACTACTATGAATTTGTTCAAATTTTTCCCTAAGTATTCTTTAATCTGTTCACAACTAAAAAATGTCAAGAAGTACACAACCGTTATTTATTTATTTATTTTCATCTTTTAGCTTTCGGTAACATATAACCCTTATAATAAAAATATTTTTTATTCATTTTTTATTTTATTTTATTTTTTATTTATTTACCTATACTTTAGGTAAGGGTAAGTTATCCTATTATGTATTGGCATTTAAGTACATTTTGTTATAATTAATTAAAGAAAGGGACAATTTCCTATAGTACTACATACATATACGTTAAAAATATTAAAATAATTTGCGCATAGATTATTTTAATATTTTTATATAATAAAGTACAACAAAATGTTCTTAAGTGTAAATAACAAATGTTGAAACTAATAAAGAATTACATCTTTTTTAGTATTACTAACTGAATAATGTTTCTTTAAATTTTAATAGTTTTCAATGAGACTTATTCGCTTGTTAATAGCTATTACCGTGTAAGGTTTTAAATGAAACTGTGATAGGATCTACACGATTTATATAAATGTTTGATAAAATTATTAAGAGTTACTTTAACATTATTTTAACATACATAGATATCATTTTAATGAAATATTTTCGTGGATCGATTGAATATCGAGATTGCATGGAACAATAACTGTTTATTTTTTGTCATCTTAAGTGAAGTATGTAATTATTTAATCTACTACTTATAGTGCTTTTGTTGTTGGCGAGTAGGAGTGACGAGAAAATATAGAGTCTTTAAATACTTTTTTTAAGTTTTGATTTTTATACAAAAAATAGTGGGTATTTAGTGAAAAGGGCTATAAATATTGAAATGTCTTATTTGACCAAGACTAGGCAAACAATCCATGGTGTGGTTTAGTTTCATTTTAACTTTTACTAGTAGGTACTTACTATAAAAAAATAAGTATTTCGTGTAGAAATAATTACAGTAACTTATATATTTAACAGAAATATAATTTTAATAACTAACTAGTACCAGGAATGCTACTTAAGTTTTGTGATAGACAAATAAAAACAAAATTTATAATTCGAAATGGCTCTATTGTTTATTAAAATATTCTTCATGAATATCAATACGCACTTATATGTGTTTGAACCAATTTTTGAAGCACTTTTTCCACTCTGATTGAAGTACCTACAAAATATGTGATTTGATATTTTTTCAGACGACGAAAAACGTTGAACTCGCAAATTTATTTTTAATCTGCGGGAATAAAAAGAAATCATTGGGTGTCAAATCAGGACCGCACGGCGGATTACCCATCAAATCGATGTTTGAGCTGATGTGTGAGAGCTTGCATTTGGTTATGGAGAATAATATGTCTTCTGCGATAGGACTCTCTCATTTTGCCGAGTATTTCTGACAAAGAAATCGTGGTGTACCATTCAGAATTGACCGTTCTACGTTGCTCTAATGGAACTGTGACGACGTGTCCAGCTATTTCGAAAAAAAGTCAACCATTTTCTTCGAAGTGCTTCGTGCGCGAACAACTTTTGTTGGATTTGCCTTATATTGAAAGATCTATAGGGTAGATTGTTGTTTAGTTTCGGGTTCACATGCTGACATGCATAGATCCGTCACCTATCACGATCTTCGTCACGTCTTTTGAGCCACCGCGACTGGATTTTTTAAACATTTATTTGCGTCAATCGTCACGAGCTTTTTTTGACTAATCATCAAATTATGCCGTATCCAACAAACCGTTTGGATGGCATGCAATAGTAAATGTATGTGAGCGGAACTAATGCTCAAGTACGTATTAATCTCACGATATGTCATATGACAATCTTGCAGTATCAGTTCAGGCACGACCATCACGAAATTCGTTTTGTAGCGAACTTCGACCACGATTGAATTTGGAAAACCAGCGAGAAAGCAGGCTCAGATGGTACTTCATCACCCAAAGTCGAAACGAGCTGATTGCCATGCTGCTGTTGGTTTAATTTATGTCCAAAGTTATAGAAAATCAAAGTACGAAACTGTTTACGATTTAATTCCATTTTTTGACTAAGTATTTGTATATAACACAAATAGCAGTCGTATAACAATACATTCTGAGTACGTTCACAATTAAAAGTGTCGAACTTTACGATAACAATATCAGATTTGATATATTTACATATGCATTGCCATATCTCAAAACTTAAGTAGCATTTCTCGTACAGAACTAATAACATATATAATCTTCTGGAGCGACCAATATCCGTTGAAATCGTGCTTGAGATAGGGTGAACTAAATTATTAAATAATTCTTAGGAAATATAATAATTTTGCATTGGTCTCTCAGACTAATTGAAACTTCTGCAACTGAATGAGATGTAAGCATTCGTAAAGCAACACGTCTTCCTAATCCATGAATTGGTTAACCTGCCCATTTTATTGATTCCTATTGCGTCAAACTAATTATTAACAATATTTCTTCGAGGTCCGCGAACTTTATATAATCTATATAATTATTATATTATCTATATAATTGTTTTTCCACGGCCTCTGCTCATTTAAATATATTCCATGCATAATTAAAATATATTTGACGGCACTACTTTAAGTGCCTATTATGTATTTCTTTTTTTTGTCTTTTGGGAAATATCGTCTAATTGTTTTGAGTAGGTGTGTTGCATTAGAACCTTGGTTAATCAAGTTATATTTTATAAATAAAAATTATAAACACAAAAACTAGGTACTACAAAAGTATATAACACATTGTTTGGGTAATATTTCAAGTTGTCGTGTGCTTTTACAGAATCAATGTACGCACTAAATCTTATTCAAATTGAATCTCCATTACTTTTATCAATTTTCCCTATATGAATAGTTCGTTTGTATTTTATTGCGAAAGGTAGCTTAGCAAACATTATTTATTTCTGGAAGGGACGCCTAAAAGGTTTTATCCTAGATTTTTGACTCTTGAACGAAACCCCGGCAATTAATAGGGGGATTTAAAAGACAATAGTCTCCGAGGGAAAATTATAGTCTATTGTACATCTGTGCTGTTTTCACCCTAGTTTATTCGAACTGCTCAATTGCCGCATTAGTACTCGGCTTGATTTGCTTTTGTTAAAAGTGTATTTTATTACGCGGTACTTTTAATAAGTATAATATAAATATTTATATCACGGAATTCATATAGTATGTATTTAGTATATTGAACCAAACGATACCTTTGATATATTGCGGTAAAAATCTATCTCAGGGTATCTAAATGCTCTCTAAATTGAAATATATTGGCAATTATTGGATTGTTGACATTTGCATTCTACGAATATGTGTTTGGAAGTTTAATTGGGCATATACCCCCGTGTTCAACAATGATTGAAAGGTGTTTGAATCGCCCACGCTTTTTTTATGTTTGAAGGTTGGCGTTCACTAGAAGGTATACCGTAACTAATTAGCAATAAAATCAGTACTAGCGTTCCTCTGTTTATTTTGACTTGTTGCATTTTCGTTTTCGTCTATTTAGTTTGTTATTTTACTTCTTTATTAACAGAAAGGCTTTTCTTCTTGCCATTTTTTTACTGTTGCATATTTGTTACTGGGAAGCGATGAAAAAATTTGTACAAATGTAACAATATACGCTTTTAGGTTAATAATGGGTTTTACAGATTTTCACAACTTTATTGAATCAGATTTCTTCATTTTTGATTTAGTTATTGTTACATATCTTTTTAATGACAACAATATATAATACCCTTAACCATAGTGGTGTTAAGGATATTCAAATTTAAACCTAATTGAAGTCGGTGCAGCATAAAATAGATTGGTGGTACCAAAAACAAAACCAAAAACAATTGCAAAGTTTGCGGATGTTGTTGAAGTCGTTCGAATAAAGATCATTACCTTCCCTGCAGAAAAAACGAACACTGTTAGCCAAATAATATCGAAAACTTCCACGATCCGGGTCTTTGGGTTTTGACCGCGTTATAGTAGTAACAATATATACAAACAAAAAATAAAATAAAACAAAACGCAAGGATAAATAAATAAAGAAACAGAAAAAAAACTACAAACTTGGTGTCACTAATGTAAGTGGCGTCTTCAAGTGTGAAGGGTAGGTAGGGAAGTTAGAAGGTCACGGTAACTCCACGTGTCAATCACGCTAGAGGGGAAAACCTTCTGACTACCACCTACCTTTCACTTCAGTAGAAGCTACCTACGTTAGTGACAAAACGTCGAGTTTGTAGTTTTTGCTTTTTCTTCATTTATTTGTTTCTTGTGTTTTATTTTATTTTATTTTTTGTTTGAAATTAACCCCCGCTTTTGTCGGATTTTCAAGATCTGATATTTTGAAGGTCATTTCAGTTTACTTTATATTGTGTCAGTTTTCCAATGAGCTTCCTTAAAAACTTGAGAAATACATAATTTTATCTATGTGAAGTTAGTCCTCTCTTTTTGAGCTTTTGTATTTTCGAGCTGAAGAGTGTGTGTTGGTGTCAAATTATTTGGAAAAACTGGTCTATTAACTATTACCAGTTTTTTTTATTAATATTCTTTAAATAACAAATAGCTACAGATAAGATCACTTTGTATTCCGCACTGAAGTGTGAATACTGGTGAAAATTTAAATGAAATACATGACTCATATTTGGATAATTGTAATAAATTTCATATTTATCTTCAAGTGTGTTTCAGTTTACATGAAGACAACTAAATAAATTTTTCATTAGCTAAGCAATTATTATTAAACTTTTATCAGTGATAGTGACCATTAAGATTAATATTTTTGCACGAATGAATTTTTGTTGGAGTCTAAATCTGGCCAATTATGATTAAAATAAAAGCTATGGCTTCTAGTAAAGTCATAGCGTTAAGAAAAGTTGTTGCTAATCACTAAAATAATACGAATACGAATTTTTGCTGCAAAATTTTAATCTTTAAATTTGACTACATTTTTATATGAACTCATTGAAAAATTCTTAACCCTAGTATCAAAAGTGCAACGAACAATTGCAAATTATTAGAAACGTCAAATTTCAGAAGTAGGTATTTACTAGTGCTGTTATCCGGATCCGGATAATTTTGGATCCGGATAATTTACTATCCGGATATCCGGATCTGAGCGCTATCCGGATCCACTATCCGGATCCTCTATCCGAAACCTTGGATCCGGATCTGCTATCCGAAAACTCGGATCCGGATCTGCTATCCGAAACCTCGGATCCGGATCTGCTATCCGAAACTTCGGATCCGGATCTGCTATGCGAAGTCTCGGATCCGGATCTGCTATCCGAAACCTCGGATCCGGATCTGCTATCCGAAACCTCACATTCGAATCTGCTATTGAAAATCATCAAATTTGCATTCTTTATGAGATTTGTATCAATAAGATTATTTTGTTCGCGAGTTCTCGCTAACATAATAGTAACGAAAAAATATTTTACATTCCAACATTTTGCTTTTTAAAATAATAAAACAAATTAACATTATTAATTTATATTATAAGTAGCTAATAGATATTGCTATGTACAACGTTTTAAGAAGAAAATAATTACTTTATTGGTATGTTAAATAAATAAAATGAAAAATCAGGAACAAAAGGTATTTGGTCTGAAGAGAAACACAAATATAAGGTTTTACTAAAAAAAATAAGAAACATGAAGTAACAATTATGGAGCACAAATCGGTTAATTCCAAACAAAAAAAAAGTTTGCAGTGGGGACCTTTCTGCTCAATCTAGGCTTCGGATAGCGGATCCGGATCCGAAGTTTCGGATAGCGGATCCGGATCCGAAGTTTCGGATAGCGGATCCGGATCCGAAGTTTCGGATAGCGGATCCGGATCCGAAGTTTCTGATAGCGGATCCGGATCCGAGGTTTCGGATAGTGGATCCGGATCTGAGGTTTTGGATAACGAATCCGGATCCAAGGATTCGGATATCCGGATAGTTTTGGATCCGGATATCCGGATCTTAATTTTGTCGGATATCTGCAGCACTAGTATTTACTTAAGTGTTATTCTATTTTTGTTTGATTAGGGAGGAATGAACAACGATTAACTATTCCTGAAAAGGTAAAAATTATTCGACTTGTAGGTGATAATAGACGCTCCTGGAATTTAACGCGAGACATCCTGAACATCGAACTAGCCATCATGGGGTAATTGCAGACGTGAATCGTCTTTTCAACGCTACTGAAAATGTCAGTAACCGAAGACCACGACAATTAAATAATCGAAGGCATCCTGATGATGAAGTAATATGAGCAGCATATTGTAATAATCCTCGCACAAGTTTACCAGTTATGAGAAATTTAAATGTCACACATTTGGAGATGTTTACGTAGACAGACACAAAAGTTATACCCTACAAGCTAACATTCTTGCACACTCTTGAAGGAGGGGATTTGCATAGAAGAATGGAGTATTGTTTACGGTGCAAAGGAAATTTTTCAAATGACAGGAATTTAGAAAAAAAATGTTTACTGATGAAGGTACGTTTACCATACTAACGGAGTAGTCTCAACAAACAGATATTGGGCAGCGGAGAATCCACATTTTATAATTAATTGTAAAAGAAATATTCACAAAAAGTGAATTGCGGTGTAATATTTTAAATACAAGGATCATTGGCCCCTTTTTCTTTTTTGATACGTTAAACACGCAAAGGTTTTCAATTTTTTTAAATACCGAATTAATTGATGTGTATGATGATTGACCACTCAATGTAAGAGAGAACTGTATTTACAGCTTGATGGAGCTCCATTCCATAACGCAAGAATAGTACGTGCATGGTGGGAGCTGAATTTTCCTTTAACTTAGTCCTGTAATTCAATGCCCACCGAGATGGCCGGATATTACCCCACTGGACTTTTTTCCTTGGGAAGCTATTAAAAATAAGGTGTATGCAACCACACCTAGAAACAGAGAAGACCTATGCGAGACGATCCGACAAGCCTGCCTTGAAATTTCGCCAGAAATATTACGACGGGTTGTACAGAATAACAGAAGAAGAATAGTTGAAATATTTCCTATTTAATAAGTTGTACACAATTAAAATTTCATGTTTTATGAAAGTATTTCCAATTGTTTTGAAGATCGTTGCATTTTGATATTCGAGATAAGAATATTTTCAATGAGTTACCTAATACCAAAATGTAGTAAAACTTCAACATTAAAATGCTGCAGCGAAACTTTGTATTCGTATTGTTTTAGTGATTAGTAACAACCTTTCTTAATAATTGTTTGCACTATCTTCAACGCTAAATGGCCATTACCTATCACTGATAAGAGTTCAATAATCATTGCGTAACTAATAAACAATTTATTATGTAAACTGAAACACACTGTATGTATGTACATTAGCATATAAATTTTAAAATGTTGACGCATTACTATTTGGATAAAATGCAGTCATTTCAGTTGTCAGACCTTGTAATCAAATCAAATATTGGATTATCCTTAATTACAATAAACGTATTTGGAATGACATGTTGCAGACTATACATATATATTGCCTACATACACTATCGACCATAAATGAGGGATCACTGGTATACCGGTATTAGTACTCGCCCTTTGATCTGTTTCACTTACCGTGATAAAATAGAAACGGTCCTTTCTTATTGGAATACTTACTTAAGGAAATTATAACCACATGTAAAAGAGACGCTATTATAACGAAAAACGTATCAATTTTGTATAAATTTATTTATGGTCACAACTATTGTTGAAGTATTCTTTCGTAAATATTTATTTAAGCTGGGTTTGTATTTTTGTATTATATTGTGCATGCAGTAGGGGTGTTATTGTCGAACATTCCTACAATTAAGATAGTATTTCGCCCTCTATCATGTACAAAATATTAGTTCACATTTAGAAATTGTACAAGAAGGCCGTGAAGCGTGCGTTTATGAATAAAAATTAAAAAAAAGTTATATCATGCCAAAACTAAGAGAACTAATTGTAAGTCCGGTAACACGTAGTGCCATAATAACTCTACATAGAGAAAACAATTCCTTACGAATAATAGCACACAAACTTACATTAAGTTACCGGGAAGTGCAAGGAATGGTGAAAAGTTATCAGACAACCGGAACCACAACACCACGCAGACATTCCGGAAGACCCAAAGTGCCTACATTGAATGAGGATTTAAGAATTATTGATTTCTAAACGAAACAGACGTCTAACAGCTCCAGAAATTCGTGGACAGTTAAATGAAGGCCGCGCAAATCCGGTGTCTCTCACAACAGTGAAGGGGCGGTTAACGAAGCTGGATTGTACGGTCGAATAGCGGCCAGAAAACCATTACCACGGTCTCAAAACCGTATGAAACGATTGGAATGGGCCAAACAGTATAAAGATTGGGACATGAATATGTGGTTAAAGGTGGTATGAACGGACGAAAGCAAATGTCAAGTCTTCGGTACTAATCGATGAACTTTTGTTAGAATTAGAGCTGGTGAAAAAATGCTGCTGGAATGTGTTGCACCAACTGTTAAGCATGGAGGTGGTTCTACCCTAGTTTGGGGTTCATTTTCCTTTAAGAGCGTCGGGGATCTGCATCGAATTGAAGGATTTTTGAAAAAAGAAAATTATCGAGACATTTCGGAGCACCACGCTATTCCTTCGGGAGTAAGATTAATTGGTGAGGGGTGTTACTTGCAGCAGGACAATGGTCCCAAGCATACCTCTCGACTATGTAAAAATTATTTGGAAGAAAAAGAAAGAGAAGGTGTCCTCATAAATATCGTTTGGACGCCGCAATCGTCCGACATTAATCGCATCGAGTTGTTGTGGGATGAGTTAGACAGAAATGTACGACACCACTGTCCAGCATCCCAGAAGCTATTCTAGGAGCAATTAGGCAAAGTATACCAGTAGATATCATACAAAAATTAGTCTCACGCTTGCCAAATATTTGCAAAAAAAAGGCGGTTACTTTCAAGAATATTCTTGTATTTTATGAGAAACAAATGTTTGTTTTATAAAAAAATATGTTTTCATTTGAATACCTATATGTATGCTTAGTTTCACAAAACATATAGCAGTTTATTGTAATTTCAGCAGTCATCCCTCATTTTTGGTCGGTAGTGTAGGTAGGTAGGTATATGTATCTATCTACCTCTCTTCTTTTGTTTGAGGTTTTTTATTAAACTAAGGAGTTAGAATTTTGCGAGTTATTGGTAATTATAATTAGAGAAATAATTGAGAAATCAAATTATTATTAAAAATTAAAATAAATAAAATTAATTTCCAAAATATTCTGGGAAGGTATTTCTGTGTTACTGTGGATTACAATATCATCTTGGAATATTCTACCTGTAATTTCGTAAAATAGTTTTTCGTTAAGCATCTAAACAAACTTTTAGCATGAACAGCAGCAATAGTACCTACGGGAATTGAATATGGCATTCCATGTTTTTTTTTTCAGTAGGTAATCAATACATATTTCAGAACATACCTACTTTAAGTATAGAGAAATTGCGAAACATGATCCACTGTTGATTGAGGAGCCAAGATTGCTGGGAAAGCAAAACAAATATATTTTATTTAACCTAGACAGAAGATGAGAGTGAAGTAGAACGCTCAAAAAATTCCTATAATATTATTATCCGGCAGAAGTGATTTGCCAGTAAATCATCCCGTCACAATCTAAACGTATAGGATTATTGGATTTGGGGTCGAACTGCCGCGCTGTCGACTGACAGAGAGGCGAAGGGTGATGTGGTGGTGCGGTGGTGAAATGGGTTGGTTAGGATCTTGTTAGCGTAAAGGGAGAATTCTCGTGTTCACCTAATTCGATACGTTGCCACGCCCAGTATTTTACCGGTTGCCTCGGCGACCACTTTTCAGTCAAATGGCGGATTCAGGCGGGGTTCGGCAGGCGAAAACCTGCCTGAAACTGGATCCAGGAGTAAAAATTTGTTCTGTACGGGTTTGATGTTGCGTAAATGGCCCGATAAAAATATTTGTAAAGTTTGTTTCTACAAAACGTTTTCACTGCGTAGACTGTTTATCCGAGGAATGAGAAAAAAATAAATGTTAGCTGCAAGTTGCTTCCAGTCCTTTTTTTCTCCGGTTCTTTTTGTTAATTTTTGGAAAGGTATAAAATTATTAGCGGAAAATTCCTTTGGAGAATTAAATTTTTTCTAGACGATTAAAACCGGCATTTTTAGTATTATTTCTTTCTCTGTTCTTATTTTTTTTTAGATTATTGATTAGATTCTAATGCTTAATATTACTTATAATGTAAATGATAGGTATACTAGGTACTTTTTTTTTAACCTGGGGCAGATAACTATTAATCATATACAGTGAGGAGGTTGTGACTTGTATGCATACTAGTGGAAATTAAGTTTTACATAAAAAAACCTGTTTAGTTATTTTCATCGATACCTTAATATTTTTCATTGAATTTTAAGGTAGGTATACCTACATGTCATATGTGCAGGTATTCACATATTATAGATTATTTGGTATTAAAAGCTTCTTTCAAAAAGCAGCTACTTTATTAGCTGACACATAATACCAAAATTAGAAAAATAAGTTAAGGTACCTACTTAAATTATTACTTGCATTACCAAATGAATTGCGTAGGTTTGACCATTAAATGACCGGTGATGTTATAATTCCGAAGCCGCTTACAGGCGAAAACCTTCTGACTAGGACAGAAGGTTTTCGGCTCTAGCGTGGTTGACACGTCGAGTTACCATGACCTTCTGCCGCCCCTCACCTACCAGAAGGTTTTTGCCTTTACCGTGGTTTACATGTCGAGTTACCGTGACCTTACATTAGTGGCGAAACGTCGAGTTTATTGTATATCTTGTGCATTTTATTTTATTTTGTACTGTATATATTTTTCTAACTATGATACGGTCAACACCCAGAAGCCCTCATTATACCTACCTATACTTTGTTTGAAAGTTGTAACGTTTGTTGCAAGATCGTGTAATGTTATTTTGCTATTTCTAAGCTATTTCGGCTTTACCATATTATTTTGTTACTACGCCCAAGTTTGGCGATTTAATATACCTAGGTATACTTCATTCAAATTTGAATGATTCAATGACAAAAGAATTATTATTATTAAGTATAGTAATTTATACGAGATTAAAATATGTAAGTAAATAAATTTCTATAGACATATGTATCTTTTGCTTTTACGCATTAGAACGTTCTTTTTATGTATCTGTGCGGTAAAATTCAAATACTAGCTGAATTCTACATTCTGTGATCGTCTTAGGTATATCAGCATTTTGATTCTTTTTTTGGCAAATAATCAAACACTTCACATTCAATGAACAGCAAGAAACAAAAATTAAGAACTGCCGAATTTCTGTACATGTAAAGAAATTCGGCAGTTCTTAATTTTTAATTTTTCGATAAAAATCTTTTTTTGTACCCTTAAGTTGCCAAATTTGCCAGATTAGAGTACATGTATTACATGTAAACAATTATGGCTAATGTCAAAAGTGGCAAATTTCTAAAATCAGAATTCTCTAATCTGTCAAATTTGGCAACTTAAGGGTACAAAAAAGATTTTTATCGAAAAATGTTTAACGTGAACACTTACCGACGCTATAAAGAAGACCGTAGTCAGATTTTAAGTTGAAAAATCGATTGCAGGTACATATGTACCTAGATACCTATCTGTATCATATTCAATACGGATAACAGTTAATTTTATTTGAATAATTGTGTTTGACCACATTTCCATTTTAAATATTTACAACAGAAAGCTGTATAACAACAAAGTACCTATTTGTTTTGAAACAAGAAAACTTTCGATTTTAGTGTTGAATGAAATAGTTTATCGAAAAAACAGTTGCATAATATATTTTGTAAGCTTGAAAAGTATCTATTCGAAATATATAAAACTGTCAACTAAAAATCTTTTGTCTTTATGTAGGTAGGTAGGTATCTTGTAAGTAGGTACTAATGATGGAGTATACTTAAATTTTACAGAAGTAAAGTAGCTGACTAAACAAGTCAAGTCAGTACTGCCTTGAATACCTACTTGAATCACATAATATGTTTCTGTCAAAATAAAGCTATCTGTCAATTCTATCTTTCCACTATTATTCCGAAAAGACGTATTAGATTAGTTTTGTAGGTGGCACACTACATATATTACGTTATTCTTTTATACCACGGTGGATTCTTTCAAATTTGAAATTTCGCGCAAGATGTGCGCGCCTCTGCGAACAGTCTGGAGAACTAAATATAGTATTGTTGCCAAGTCATACTAGGCTTTATATTTAAAGCAATTATAATCAAACATCAAAAGAGGTTTTGATATGAAATATCAGTCTGTTCATAACGATATTTTCACCAAAAAGTCTTTTTGTTGCTCTTATCATTAAGTAATCTATCAATAATTATGATTAACTATAAGAGGAAGCGACATGGCAACGGTGTACAATATTGAGGATACAATAAAAATCAATAAAAATGCAAATCATGATGACGTAGTGCTTTGAGGTTATGAACAAACGAAGCACAAGTTCCGGGTAAGTTTCGTTACTATCTATTGTTGTTTTATTTTAATAATTGTTATAGTAATTTGGCACTTAGATAATTTATTTGGTGTCATACGTCAGTGCGGTGTGTGGTGCGGTGGTCTTAATACACATCCAAGTTGTCATCAGTTCATTGCCAATTTTAAAACTTGTATTCTAAATAATTTAGTTTTCTCGTTCTATCGGGTTCAATTGTGAGGAAGATAGTGGGCATATCTTAAGTAATCTGCAATCTTTTATGACTGCTATTGAACCTAGTGTGTGCTAGGACTTGTGCATTGGATAAGAACGAACTAGAAGCTTCTTCTCGAAATGTTCCCATTAATGATGAAATTGATTTTAATTATCAAGCCCTAATTATCATCACCTATGTCTTTGGATTCATCCTTAGAAAACTTAATTTACCCGATTGTCAGGTTAGTAAATCTTCTGGCTTGTGTTAATTCAGGTCATCAAACTTTGGTTCAAGAACAGCTGTTAAATATATCTACGAGTTTAATTATTAGGAAATTTTATGATGATATTTGTCGGCCTTCTACTGACAGATCTGATAATTGAAACGCAAGAAAAATTGCACAGCTGATGCATTTGTAGAGGGTAAGACATTTCTAGTCTTTTGTGCATATGAAGAATTGTCCTTACGTGATGTAGTTGTTTATTAGAATTTCAGTTTATTTATTGTTATGAGTACATAGTTTATTTTGTTATTTTTTCAAGACTATTGTTTTATTTATTAATGTATTTTTATTATTTGCTAGAGAATGTTATATTATGTATATACATGTAATTTATTGAATTTTAAATATTTATTTTTGTTAGTTTAACTTTATTTTTTCCAGATATTTTATTTATACACGTAAATACGTGTCTGTGATTTCTATATTTATAGATATATCGCACTGATGAGATCAAACAAGATCGAAACACGTATTTAGAGTATATTTAGAACCAAAAAAAGCATTGTACTAATTTAAAAGTACCGCCATCGCCGTTGTTTACAAATTTAGTACTACCAGAAAACCACCAGGGCGGCGTTCTCGTAGGGGTCTAATTTTTAGCGTGGAATGCGTCACTCTTATATGATATGCTCCTTGTTTTATACTAAATTTTAGAAACTAAAAGGTTTTGAGGCTATAAATGATATTTATATAATTTACGAAACAAACGACAACACAAGGTTGTACAATTTTATAAGCACGATTAATACTTGTTTTTCTATTTTGCGTTCATAAAAACGCTATTGTAACACGCTTTTGCGCATCGAAAAGTGCTTCATTGTGATACGCCTTTTTTCATTTCTATAGGTTGGCTGTATTGAATACATTATGACAGAAAGCAAAGTTGACGTTTAATGCATGTAAATTGTAAATACTTTAATCAAACATTATATACAAATTTAGTTTACATTGTTATTATTATGAAACGTGGAATTATTGTATACATTTACACTGACGGAACAAGTAAGTTGAGGATGTATTGTTATGCCAGGCAAATTCTTCGGAACAAAGTTTTGCTGAGTTATGTTATTGGCTCTAACGGTAGACTCTTGTGATTGAGAATCATACGATGATATAACTCCAGAATGACCAGATGTACTTGGCCCTGATAAGTTGTGCGCTACAGCCACTTTGCTTTTCATAGATGTTTCGATGTAACCCTCAGCTACCGCAGATGACTTCCATCCACCATGACGTTTTATAGTCAGCAAATCACTGCCTGCGTCTGCTAAGTGTGTAGCACTAGATCGTCTGAAGCAATGTCCAGTATAAAGCTCTGAATTGGACAATTTTAGAAAATCAGCTATAAATTTAGGCATTTTGCCAATCGTATTAATTCCAATCGGGCACGATATGCAATAACCATTGCGATATGTAAGGAAGAATCTTGAATGATTAATATTTTTTGGTCGCAGGGCGACATATTTTTTAATTAAAGTAATCCATCTTTCATCCGTAATTGCAAAAACTCGATACGATATTATTACGATATTATTTTATAAATGGAAAAGCAAGAACGAAGCATGGAATACATAGACCATAAGGTAGAAGATTTCTTATTTTTACCTTGTAATTCAAAATATGCCAATAAAATGTTTTCAGATATTGTGTTGACATTATTCTGTACAGCCCATAGTTCGAATTGATGGTATCATTTTTCATATACTGCTTTTGATTTTTTCGGTAATAAATTTATGAACGCGCAATTTCACGCAGTTGTGGTGGCGTACAAGATAAATTTGTCTCAGTATCACTCATTTTTTACAGTTTACAGAGACTATATTATGAAATATATTGTTTAAACAATTTAAATAGCCGAATTTGAATTTTGAATTCGTCAAATGTCAATGTGACCAACTTCATATAAAAATAAAACTCAACATTTTTAATGAGATTTTTATTGTATTTATTATCAATTTATAATGCAAAATAGAAAAAATAGTATAAAGGACTCGTTTCATAAGGCTTTTTGTCGCACTCGTTCA
>SMLS01067089.1:0-73994 GCA_004785975.1 Popillia japonica
GCGAGTATGACGACGTAACATATTATTGTGAAGTCAGATGGTTAAGCAAAGAGAAACTGCTGAAACGGTTTTACGAGCTTAAAAATGAGATAGGTAACAAATTTTATGCAAATAAAAGATAAACCACTATCTGAATTGAGTGACCCAAAATGGATGTGTCGACCTTACAGGCCATTTAAATGATTTAATTTTGAAACTTCAAAAACAAGGACAGTTAGTAATATACAGCCGTTTGAGAGCGTTTCAAAACAAAATTCGCCTGTGGGAGGCTTGTGGTGGATGCTGTCTGGTAGAAGTTACCATTTTATCACGCTCTCTGCGTGTGAAAATACTGCTTATGCTCAATATGCTGAAGAACTCAAGTTACTGTCGTAGCAATTTTCAAACAGTTTTAGCGATTTTAAAAACATGGAAGACAGCTTCAATTTATTTGCTACTCCAACAAAAAGTAATGTACAAAATGCTCCAACACACTTGCAAATGGGGTTGATCGAGCTTCAAGAAAACTCACCCCTAAAATTTAAATTTGAAGACGTGGAGTTGTACGATTTCTACAAAAAAATATCTCGAGGAAGACCATTTTCCGGATACGGTAATAAATCAAAACATCGACTGACTGAGGATAATTTGGAGAACTTTTTACGTCTTTGTATCAGCGGAATCCATCCAAACATCGATGGATTAGATCCCAAATTCAAGCTCAAGCGGCTCATTGATTTCGTGGTCGCTATTTAACTTTCGTAATTTGTAATAATTCCAAATTTCACGATTTAATTATAATGTTGTACCTATTTTTTTCATTTCATTTTCTATTTTAATAAATTGAATTATAATAACATTATCGTATCGTATTATTTCATGTCTGACATCTATCGCTAAAAATTATGAACACTACTTTAAAAGGCACTACTTTTAAACGCGACCCACGAACGGATTTGCACACTAAAACTTGGCCTACAACACGTCAAATGTTACCCATACTTGCTGTAGCGTTTTGTATTCGGGTAAAGCAGCTACCAAATAATAAATATGAAGCCAATTCAAGAAAAGATTCATAGAACTATTTTTTTATAGAAAATAGTAATTATTTGGATATATTAGATTGGTTTTTAAGCTTCTTGTTAGCAATTGATTAATGGATTCTTTAGAAAATGAAGAAATAATTGATTAAATTGAGTCTGTATTACTCAGAAATTCACAGTATCTTGTTTTTGTTTTACAATAAGTGTCGAAATAAACAGGCGAGCACCTTCATATAAAATATCGCAATTTAATTTATAACTTTAGATTTACACCAGTTGCATCACACGGCGTTCTGGCAATTTAAATGTATCTTAGCGCGTTAAAGAACGCAATTTATACCGGAAAATCGTGCAATTATCGCGATTTACTACTATCAATAAATTATTAAATTGCAGATCCAGTCTCACGCTAACAGCACCGCGAAATTCTAGGAAATCTCCCCGCGTTATCTCCTGATTGATATTCATTTATGTAAATCACCGACGAGTGCAGTTCGTACGAATTAAATAAATATATATCTTTAATCTTAACTAGCCCTTCTAGAAAATAGAGCGCATGTGTGAAAATCCGAATAGGTACCGCTATTTCTACGATTATCGAGCCCCCTTCCCTTGTTCCTTATATTTTAAATCCACGTACTCGCACAAGCGCATCGTATCATAATGCAATGCAGCGTATACCTATATCACACTAGCATATGTATTTATCGAAAAGACCCTTATATCCTGTATACCTATATAGGTTTTAGCCCATCGCATTTATATACCCGCGTATGTAGTAACTAACAGCTGTGTGTGATCGGGAAACTACCCCGCTCTACAGGGGGAGGGGTTTATTTGTACTGGTCTCGTGCCGTCTGTGCAAAAGTTACTTTAAAATTGGTAGTTCATTTTGTTCCTCCTTAGAAACTCGAGCACGCGACAAACATATAATAAGTTCAATTGAATGCGCGCCATCATAATTACATGTCCGGTGTACTACGTCATCTTGACTCTTCTGACTTCTTCGTCGGTTCTGTGTTTCACGCGCGCCGAAACCGTTCAGAAGGATATACTACTACGCTCATGACGTTACAATAAAACGCGTATAGTTACGCACATTTAACAACGATCCCCGACGAGCTTAACTAGTGTTAATTGAAGAATCGAAGATTAACCGTTTTAATTGTCGTCTTCTTCGACAGTGACTTGTACTTTTATAGTGTCATCATCGCACAATATCCAGGACCGAATTCTTATAGTGACGTCGTTACACGCGCTCTTTACAACGTAAATATTACACCGGAACAACTGAATAAATGACCGGATTTAGTGTGGTGCAGTTCGGGAACAACATATACAAGATGAACGTCCTACAACAGCAAATCAACAACACCAACACAGATCGAAGAGACATCGTTATAATACGAAAAAATAATTTAATATCGGAAAGTAAGGACAACAAAGATGACATCCTCCTCACCAATACCGCTAAGAAAAAATCCAAAACTATAAAGGACGTGAAATACGTAACTAATCCCCCGCCGATTGCGGTAGCAAGAAGAAACGCCCGCGAAAGGAACCGCGTCAAACAAGTCAATAATGGTTTCGCAACCTTACGCCAGCATATCCCCAACTCCATAGCAGCAGCCTTCGAATCCAGCAACGGTAGAGGTGGCAATAAGAAGTTGAGTAAAGTGGAAACTCTTCGAATGGCTGTGGAATATATCAGAAGTCTAGAAGATATTCTAGCGTCCGATGATCCGGATGGAAATATTCCGCGAACCACCTCGATCTCATCCTCCAGCATTTCGTCACCTCCCACTACCCAAACCAGTAGAGCTACTTACGTTTATCCAGTGATGTCGCCCTCGATTGAGGACGACGATCTCTCGACGACATCCACTCCTCCACCCTCACAACAATATATCAAGATTAATAATTCCTACCACCTCATCCCAGCAATGGTGAGCAATCTGGACACGTTGAGTGAGAACCTACTCTCAGATCCGGGGATTATCGTTCCTGATTTAACCTTTAATGACGTGAAGGATTTATCGATATTGAATTCGATTCACACTAATGCTTCTTTATCACCGGAAGTTTACAGTGAGAGCTCCTTGTCGCCAAACTCGGGTATTGACAAAAGTGATAATTCTACTTATATCTCAGCGTATAGTGGAAGAAGTGTTAGCCCAAGCTTGGATATCACATTCAAGATAGAACCGCCTTCGTTGCTTGAGGAGGACGATTTACCTGAGGAGCACAAGGAGAATATGTTGCATGTGATGGCGTGGTGGGAGCAGCAGCAACAGAATCAACAGCAGCAGAATCAACAATCGAGTCAGACGAGTTAGCTGTGGATCTAAGTTGTATTGTGTAAAAGGTGAGCTAAATTCATTATTCATTAAATGTTGCCTTGCAAGCAAAGTTACTTTAAGTATTAGGTCGTGGTTACTAGGATTCAAATTAAATCTTGAAAATTTACCTCTTGCATCTTCAAGTGTAATGAAATATTGTGCATGGACTACAGCCTTCATTTGTTGTGGCATGATATCAAGCCAGTTGAGAGCATATTCCTTCCCTTCCAGTTTTAGAAATTTTCCTTTTGGGTAACTACCAAACGGTAATTCTCAATTGGATTGAGGGTGGCCAGATGATTTAAGTTGACCAATCCAAAATAGGAGATCTACAAAGCTTTTGTTGTCTGGTGTAGGGCTCAAGCTTGCATAAAGATGCAATCTTCATTGGGGAACCATTCTCGCAGCTGATGTATAATATTCTAGAATTGAATAGAATTATTACGTATTGGTCTTCACACAATATTCCATTTAGAATGTGTATCCTTCTTACTTGATTACCCAATTACCTTCTCAGAATGTTTGACAGCTTCTATTGCCTAGGTTGGATAGTTTTATTTCCAACGAACTCTAGTCACTGATTCTGAGGCAAAAAATTATTAAAAAGAAGGAAAATGTTCATTAAAAACGCATAAAATTGTTATAGTAAAATTTATCACAAAATTGACTGAGAAATCACATGTAAATGACAAGGGTGGATGCAGGATTCTGCAATTGACCCCATGTCTTCTATAGATACATAGCTTAGGTGCTAGTTAAATTAGGATAGAATTTTAATATTTTCATAATTCCTTGCTTGTTTGGGGGCCCTTTTCAGCTACCCAGATGTCTTTAAAGATTTATTAAAATCGGTTGGGTAAACATTAAAAAAAACAGTTTTATGCCACTGGTCTAAAAAATTAATAAAAATAAAAATAGTGCTACAGTGATAAAATGTTGGTAAAAAATATTTATCTTTCAAATCGATGATGAATAGCATCAATTCAATTATAATAAATTCAAATTTGACAAATTCGTCGTTGAATTTTTAGCCTTTCTGTGATGATTTGTGTCAACCACACTTACATATGTATGTAAATGCTTTGAGAACCACACTGTTTAGACCTTCTCTAACCATAGATGATTTTTTTATTTTTACAAATTTACAACTAGTGGTGCAAAACTGATTTTTTGAAATCTAAAATTGTCTTTTTTTATGAATATCTCTCAACCAATTTTAATAAAACTTTAAGGGCTTGTGCGTATCCTTAACAGTCACCCAAATATATAAGAAAATATATGGCACCTGATTTGAACAAATATTATAGAGGCGTCATAATTCTTTTGTGGCACCAAGTAATAAAAACAAATTTCTTCATAAGCGTTTAGAGACTGATATTATAATAGAAGCTTCAAGCCAACAGAAGTTTGCGAAATACTAGATAGGGTCCTCAAATAAATTGATTGAAAACTGAAAATAATTTATTTAATGAAAAATCTCCAAATTTTTTTTTTACTTGTTGGGACTTCATTTTTCCTGAATTTCTAATAGAATCTATGTAAATATTTGTCATGTAACATTTAACTTTGCAAGTATGCGTGACAGTTTCAATAACGTCAATCATAAACTACAGGATGCACACTTGCACTATAAATACTCAACCACGCATGTAATTTTTTTCCCACAAACTAAAGTAAATTAATTCGTACTTTACGGTCAGGTACGGCGTTTTAAAATCAAAACGTGGAGTACTGAACTGGAGTAATGAAGGTGCACGCAATACATAGGCGTTTAGAGTCGTAACATCTTATGGGTCGAATTACTAAAAAAGATATACAGTTAGGGAAACAAGTATTCATGCAGTAAGTAATTTAAATGTAATAGCTAAATATCTGTCGCTTAGTATTGTTTTATTAGTTTATAATACAGTAAAAGCTAGCAAATTTAATAGACTATAAGATTATGTATGATTTAGTGTGAAAATAAATATCATTTAACAAAAAATAAAAGATTTCTACAAAGATACTTAAATTCGATAGGAAAAAAATATCCATACACAACGAAAAAGGGAATTCCCTAAATGAAATGGAACAGCTACGACCATATAACTGCAGTATTATGGTTGAGTTAGCTTTAGTAATATAATTTACATCGCACAGCATGTGGCTTTGATTAATGTTGGTTAGTATTAGTTCAGAGAAGAGAGAAACGACCATAAAAGAACTAAAAATTGTTATAAAATTGTGTCATGAGAAGAAATCCCTTCAGCAAATTGGGCCAATTTTTTGGTGAGTCATGCAACAGTACAATATATTATTAATAAGCACAAGAAACTTGAGATGATAGAAAATAAAAGACTATCTCGCATATCAACTGATCGCCCACAATAAAGAAAAATTAAAGAGAATCCTTTCCAAACTTCCAGCGCAGTAAATTACAAGTAAGGACTGGGAAATCTGTGACTACACAAACAATCCGCAATAGGTTACATGAGGTGGGCTTTACACCGCGAACGGGAAGGAAAAAAACCTTTTATTAACAGTATCAATAGGAAGAGAAAATTGCCATTTGCCAGAGAATTTTTACACCCTATCATCTTCTCAGATGAGAGTAGATTTAATATATGGACTTATTCGATAAAATCGAATTAGTATGGTGTAAACAAGAAACTGCATTGAAAACGGAATGTCAGAAAGGTACTGTGAACCATGGTGGCGGAAGAGTCTTTGTATGGGGCTGTATGACGGTATCGGGAGTTAGAAAATTGGGTTTTATCGGTCAATTTATCAACAAATATGTTTACTTACGACATTCTTGTTCGTGAGTGTTATATAATATAGGTACATACCTCATCAACTGGAAACACCTCCACAATCACCACATGTTAACCCCATACAGCATCTGTGGCAGAAGTTGAAGCTACGGGCCAAAAAATATAAAATTTCTAATAAAAATTTCTTAAAAATGGGTTTTATTGGAGGAATGTCGAACAATAAGTCCAAATATCTGCTGTAATCTGGTTGAATCGATTTCGAAACGGTTACAAGCAATTGTTACGGGGGGCGGTTATCCCACAATATATTAAAGATTGTCAAAATGTATTCAATGTATTACATATAAAGCTGTATGGATACTTTTTTCCCGGAAAATTATGTATTATTTCAGAATTTTGTTTATTTTCTGTAAAATGAAATTTTTTTTTCTCTTTAAATTCTATACTTACTATCTTGTAGTCTATTAAATTTGCTGCAAATAATTTGCAAATAATTTTACTGCATTATAAATTTACAAAAGAATACTGAGCGAAAGGATACATACATATGTATATTGCCGTTAGGTTTAATTGGCTTACTGTATGAATACTTTGTTCCCTAACTGTATGTTTGTATGTATGTACGTTGGAAAATCGATAACATACATACATTACTTACATACATGTGTGTATCTGTATTAATGTATGCTATTGTTAACAACTAAATTCTTAATTTAAATAATTCAAACACTAGCAAAATCGATAAAAAAGAAAAATGCCCCATAAAAGGCATACAATCACATCTTTAGAATTAATATTGACTTTGATACTGGGAAATATGCCGCCTATGAGAGCATACTATACACGGAATAACTCTATTTTATTTGTATGAGACAATCGATTAACAGATAAAGATTTGGTTCATTTAATATATTCCAATCCGCATGAATGCCGTATGGTCGCATAGTCTTTGGTTTGTACTATTAAAGTCAAAAGTCGGCAAAAAGTGACACAATAGTTGGCTGTACACACGTGAGGTTTGTATTTACGTAGGTATGTATATTTGGCGAAATGTCTATAATTCCACATGAACTATTGCACAGAATATAATATTTTTCTTAAAATATCCGGTAAGCTATGTATTAAAGGTAAAGCTTCATTGTAAAGAAAGGTTAACCCTTAACCACCGTGACCGCAACGTTTTTTAGTAAAAAAATTGAAAAGTATATAGATTTTTTTGATTTTTTGAACTTTTAGAAGGTTAAATAATATTTCAACAACAAGAAAAAATATAACTAAATACACACTAAAAAACTATTCCAATTTTATTAATAATTAAAATGTAAATAGCTATGATGGTGTATCTGTACTAAGGTAACAAAATATGCTTTTCTTGTGAAAGGAATGATTTTGGTAAAAAAATCCTTAAATATGTAACAACAATATATTAATTTAATAAAAAGAAGAAACAGGCAAACAAGTTATAGAATTATAAAAATTGCAGTACCTAAACATTTTACAAATTATGTCTGTAATTTTTACACAGTTTTGAAGCACATTCCAGGCAAGTCGGTTTATGGCATAACAGACACAAGTTAAAAGTCTTTCTTTTAATTTTCGAGTGTACATGTGTAGCATGTCTCGCGCTTTTCTAATTTTTGCCTCCTATCATGTCAGAACCTTCTTCGGGAACACCTACCCCAACTAACTGGATCAGCTTTGTTGCCCAAATTTGCTGATGGACGTACACCGGGTAGTTGAACTATAATATTATATTTTTGCGTTCTGGTTCTATATATGAAAGTTTTTGAGGACCATTGGTAGCTATTTTCGCCATAATAAATTGTTTATTTGTTGGTTGATCACGCCATTGTCCGTCTGCATCTCCTCGATGGATTCAGCACTGCTTTTTTCATTGTCACTCTGCATCTCTTCGATGCGTTCATTTTCATCTTCGCTATGTGCTTCTGCCTCTGAAACTGAATCATGCTCACTTACTTCGAAGTAATCTTCATTAACAAGTGCATCAATCACGTTAAACGTTTATATATGAACTAACGATTGCGCCACTTGAAGGTACTGAGACGCACATCTCGATATATTGCAGTGGGAACAATTTCTAAGAAAATGCATTTTTGCAGCGGTCTCTGTGACCGCACTACGGGGGCTAAAGGTTAAACCCATCAGGTCCGTCCAAATTTCTTTTCGTTGGCCGTTCTTCCATTCATTACCCACAAAAAAAAATTAGTAGCAAGTATTTCCTCCTTTGGCAGTTATAACAGCTTGCAAACGACGAGGCATGCTTTGGATTAGATTTTGGATCACATTCGGCGGAAGGTTGTCCCATTCCTGCACCAGTACGTCGCAGAACTCTCCAGAATATCTGGGGGCCGGTATATATCTTCGTAAACGTTTCCTTATCTTCTCCCAAACATGTTCAATTGGATTCATATCCGGACTGCGAGCAGGCCAAGCAAACCGAGTGATTTGAACCTCGTCAAGATATTAAGTAACCATCCGAGCAGTGTGGGGCCGTGGATTATCATGCATGAAGGTTGCGTCGTCTCCTAGAAGAACCATGAACGGTATAACATGGTCTTCTGGAACCTGTGTCACATATCTATGCGCATTCAACGTCCCATTCTCGATAAAGACTAACTCTGTGCGAGCGTCAAAAGATATGCCTCGCCAAGCCATAACTGTACCTCCACCAAATGGAAGTCGTTCGGCAACACATGCTGGAGCATATCTCTCGCCTTGTCGTCGCTACATTCTAACACGTCTATCTGAACCCGCAAGAGAAAATCGCGTTTCATCGGAAAGCAATACGCGAGTCCAATCGGCAATTATCCAAGCTAAGTGTTCTCCTCAACCTAGCAATTTGATGTTCACGAGAAAGCGGCAGTCCAGTAGCTCTTGTTCGAGAAGATAATTCAGCAGAATGGAGTCGCCTCCGAACTGTCCACTCACTTATGTTTACATTTCTCACTTCTTGTAGCTGATTTCGAAGGGAAACTGCTGTGTTCGATTTCTCAAAGTACTAAAAACGAGAAAGCGAACATCTCTAGCTGTTGTAGTCCTGCCTCGTCCTGAACCAGGTCTTCGAATGACCAGACCAGTTTCTTCATACCGCTGACATACTCCTTGCACACTCAAGAGACTTGCACCAACGTTTCTCGCAGTTTCACGCTGACCGCAACCATCTTCATTGTACCATCATCATTGTAATATACTGACAATTATGATGCAACTATAGAAACATGCAATTGACAGATAAAACCATAGAAACCAATGATATGCTGATAACGGTTTTTAGGAATGCAGTAGAGGGACCCTGTTTTTATCAAACTTTTCTTAAATCAACAAAAGTTTCAAAAAAAAACACAAAAAGTTTTTCTTGTTCACGCAAACACGATAAAACGATCGCATAAAGTTAGTAAACTGTGTTACAACCGAAAAAGTTCCGAAAACAAAAAGAATTTCTGAAACAATTTCAAAATACGGGCTGACCCTAATTTTATGCTCGGAAGTGTATATTCCCAAAATATATCTCTACAATTAAAATTCTTGAAAATTCGTATTTTAAATTGAGATTACTGTGTGTATTGGTTGGTACTGTACTTTCAGTTGGTAGAGTTTTCCTTGAGGCACCCTAGCTTCTCAAGGCAGCTCAAGAAAAGAACCCCAAAACATAATGTGAGTGTGTGTACATAGAATATGTTGCTCTATGGGAACATTAATTATATTTCTGTATTCTGTATCCACTTAAATGAACGTACCAAAATACCGTCAGATATCCTAAATGCAACCGATAAAATCAAAAATTCTATTCCCTAAATACTATTCCAACACAATGCATTCGGAACTAGCCGTTTTAAATTGATTGCCTAGTTATCCTTGAAGCATTTTCTTCTACAGTTGTCTTTTATAATAGCCAACACATATGTATGCAGATGGATACTCTTTGTGTGCTCTGTTTTAAGAAGAAAATTGGGTGAAGAATCTGGAAATGAATGAATGTTTGCATAACTTTGACATTACTTTTACGTTATTTTATCCAAAATATTGATAAACAATATTTTCTTCTTCTGAACAGTGTAGCACTAGCATTAAACCAGACATAGCATTTAAGAGTTAGAAAATAAAGTTTTGGAAAAATCTCTTTTCTAACCAGGACACTCTAGTAGGTAAATTTGAGTCGATTGATTTGCTAATCACTTTGCTCATCTTGATTCTTCATTGATATCAGAATTTGATACTTTCTCAAAGCAGTTTACAAGCAAATATTTGAAGCCGAGAAGCCATGTGCAGTGCAAATCCCAGAACGGATAGAGTAAGAATAAGTGAAATATGATTTTTCGAAGATTTAGCCATGTCAGCAAACAAAATAGTCTGCACTGGTGGGTAGAAGGGAAGAATAATTCTAGAATAGTCCCCAATATCCCATGCATCCTCCAGGAGATACTGTTTGGTGCTCACCAAGACAAGCCAAAGCCAACGTCTATGTGAACCGATACATTGTCTAGCCTTAATTTGCTGCAGTGGATTTCGAAGATATGGTGTTGGAGCAAGTCAGCACAGCGAACGAAATAATGCAAAGCTTGAATACGAAATTTGAAAGATCATGTGATTTAAGGGTGCTGCTGTGCTAAAATATCGTAGAAAATTTTTCCAAATTGACCATTGAATGTCGTAAGTAAGGAGCCGTCCAATAAATATTGGACTTTATGCTCTTCCTATAGTCATTATTCAATTCAAAATTGCAAAACTGCTGTCGCGAACAAACTTAAAACCTCTGTACCTATTCGTTCTTCGTTACTAGTGCTTTTCCAAATAATTCACGTGACTTTTACCCTTTAATTGTTTTCGTGCTATGACAGATGTTGAATCGATTGATCTAAATCTCCTTCAATAATCTCACACGAGAAAACAATAATTTTTATGCATCTATGCCAATCTGAAGAAACATCTACCTACTAACCACCAAATGTCCAAACAATCCCAAAGCAAAAACACGACAGAATGCAAATTCTTAACGGTCGCGCCTTACATTAACTTCTTTAGTAACGGAAACTGGTTGCATGCGACGACCTCGCGTCGACATCACAATAATCCTCGCAGTGGAGAGAAGAAAAAAACGAAGAGGAGGTTAGGATAGGTTAGGCAACGAGAGAGCCTGTCTCACAATTCAATTTAATTGTGAGAGGACGTCGCAAAGATTAAAAACACGTTCCTTTCTTCCGGACTTGGCTTTGCGTTTCTTATTCATGCACAATGAAAGCGGAATGGTTGGCTTGCGTCTTAAGATCTCGCTTCTCAAGTTCGTCTGGTCTCGAGAACATCAAATAAAAGGACGTGTAGTTAGCCGGAGAGCAGTCTGAATAAGCTTTATTCAATCTTACCTACCTATTAAGGTCAGAAACTTTATGGTTCAATGTCAGGGTTGGGATGAGGTCTACTATACACGATGAAGAGCAAAACGGAATGAGTCGAAGAACAAGAAAGAAAAAACAGAAAACGTATCATTTAAATATTAAATTTCAGTAAACGATATCCGTTCAACGATGAACGTCAATTAAGAAAATTTATAATTAGGACAGGAAAGTAGTCGGTTTTAATCGTTGACAAACGATATACCCGTCAACTGAATCAATATAAACACATACATATGTATGTATTATATGTACCAACATACATAGAGGTACATCTTTGAGATCTTAGTATCGTTGAGTTTCGTCCAAGAATGCAGCAAGGCAAGGCGTATACCTCTCACATTATTATATTAGATCAGATGTATGGATCTATATATTTTTTTGACGGATAACAAACTACCTGCCTCCTATTTTACTATTTTTTTTTCTATAATGCCAATATTCCGCTACCCTTTCAGCACAATATCGTATACAAATTGATTTATTGGAGGCTGGTGCAATTTGCACGCATCCCAAATCTCAATAGAAATTCAACGGGGTATATTTAATTTACGTGACGCTTTAGATTGGGTATAATATGTGAAATATTCGTCGGGATAGATTCGGATATTTTATTCGGGCGGAACAAATGCTTAAACAGATAGAATGCCTGCGATTGAACCAAGGAGATATATTGGTGTGTTTAAAATTAAGGAAATAGAATCTTGTAGCTTGTATAATGGCAATGAAATGCAGATAAACAGTGACAAACGCACAATTTTGACAGTTAGTAAAAATTAGGAAATTAGTTTCTTTTAATGAAAAATATTTATTACAATCATATAAATAAAACAAAAAGTGGTACTAAAGCAGATGTTAGGAATGTTGGTGTTTATTTTGCAATTGAACTATATCTATCTATCAGTTGAATTTATTATTGAGAACGTTTTGGTAGAAAAGGGCCAAGTACCAACATAGAAATTTAAGTAAGTACCTATCCGAGTTTAGGTTGAAAATATGCAAAGTTCCAGTATGCCAGTTGATGTCTAATCTACTAGTGCACATTACGTGGTGTAACGAAATTGCATCTTGTCTTTTAAGACTGTTAAATACAGAAGACGCTGTTACTAAAAATAAACTAACAATTCAGACTGACAACTGTGCAGGACAAAATAAAAACAAAATTTGTGACTCAACAAGGGTTTAATGTGATAGAGCATAAATTCCTATTCACTGGTCACAGTTTCATGCAGTGTGAGCGCGACTTTGGTCTGATTCAAAAAAGGAAGAGACTCTCGCAACCCATGGTCCCTAAAGATCTACACGATATTATTAAAATAGCGAAGTACAATCCGCCGTTTCAAATAATAGATATGGAAGAGCACGCTTGATATAAAAAAACTGCTGACTATTTGCTTGACACTAAAAATTTACAAATCAGTAGGATGACTGAGTAAAGCAAAGCCAGTATACAAAGAGCACTAAAGATGGTAGAAGGGTGGTGCAAGAAGAAGAACCTTGAAGTCAACCCTGCACAAAACTGCACTTGTGCCCCTTACCAGAAGGAAGAGACTGGATGGCCTACGAACATCGTCTCTTTGTAATGGAGTTATACAGTTCGGTCAAGAGGCTAAGTGCCTGGGAGTGACCTTGGACTCTAAAGTGAACTGGAACTCACATTTGGAGAAAATGAAAATGACAGCGTCTGGCATGCCTTTGCCTGCTGGAGCTATCAAGAGCACCCCAACAGCAGCAATGGAGACCATGCTAAATATGCCTCCCCTTGATATATTTATCATGGGAGAGGTAAGATTGGGAGAATACAGACTGAAAAATACTAATAACCGGAAAACCCACCATGGCACACCAGTATAGAAACAGTAGTCAAAAACCCAATCTTCAATATGGGCAGCGACATAGCAATTACGAAAATTTCCTACAACAAACCCTTCAAAGTCGCTTTGAATGGGGATGAGTGGAGAAATGGTGAAGGGAGAAAACTGAGAACGCAGCACTGGTTTACAGATGCGTCAAAAGCACGGACTAACTCTAGTGTTGGTGTTTACAAGGAAAATGAGGGTTACAAATTGTGTGAACCACATGGAAGATACACCACGGTATTCCAAACAGATATATATGCTATACAAACCTGTGCGTTGGAGAGTTTGCGTCTTCAACCACGAAGAGAAACGATTTGCATTCTCTCCGACAGTCAGGCAGCCTTCAAGGCGCTAGCATCAAATCATGTAGCCTCCAAACTAGTATGGGAATGTCTACAAAACCTAATTGTTCTGGCTAAACACAACAAGGTCAACTTGGTGTGGGTGCCAGGGCACTGGGGTACAGCAGGCAATGAAACTGCAGACCAGCTAGCGAAGGAAGGTTCCCAAATGATATTTACTGGACCGGAACCAGGAGTAGGTATTACAAAATGTGCAGTACGTGGTGCAATCAATGAGTGGATTGAGAAACAACACCAATCTAACTGGAACCATGTACCTGGACAAAGACACAGCAAGCGGATGATGGAACGACTGTCAAAACGACGAACTGCTGACCTACTTGCACTAAACAGGATTCAGCTTACGGCAGTAATGTGTCTAGTAACAGGACACGGCTGTCTAAGAGATCATCTGCATAAGATGGGGATTTACAAAGATGAACCCCTCTGCAATGAGGAGGAAGAAACAGCCTCCCAGATTCTGTTCGAATGTGCAGCACTAAGCTAACGAATTTTCATAGTTCCTCCTATTTTTTGTTTTTAAAAATATTAAAATTCAAAGCAAACTTCTTTAATAGCTTCAATAGTGAGTTTTGGTACTTAGCTCCTTTCTACGGGAAAGTCGTCAATTGACAGCTGTCAAAATTTGAAGTTTTCAATAGCAGCACAGTTTCACCAACCTTTGATTACTTCATACATATAGCGGGTGTCCCAAAAAGAGAACCGGATTTAAATTTCTCGCCATTTTGTTAATACAAGTTGTATGGCGATATTTATTTGACAGTTGTTACACAGAGACTACGCGATTTAAGACTATGGAGAAGTATTCAAACGGACAACGTTTAATCGTTGTAAAAACACATTACAAAAATGATAATTTTGCGAAAACAATTACGTCAAATTTTCGGTCGTAATAATGCGTCAAACGAATCGCCAGTGAAGCATTTAATTATAGAATTTGAAACCTAATTGACGCTGTTGGATCAGAATACCATTGTTCGTCGTCGTCCCTGTCGGTCGTTGTTCGGCATTGTGGTGAAGAATTAAACATTTCCAGAAGCAATATGCACGAATTTTAGTAAAAAATCTGCATTTGCTCGCGTACAAGATTCAATTGGTGCAAGAAATCAAGTCAAGGGACCATGTGCAGCGCCTGATTGGGTGCTGGAACATCACCAAATTAATGTAGATTTTTCGAATAAAATCATTTTTTCAGACGAGACACATTTTCAACTCAATAAATACGTAAACAAGCAAAACTGTCGGATTTAGGGTGCTGAAGCAACCAATGCATCCACCGCCAGTAATTGTTTGGTAAGCATTTTGGGCTGGGGGAGTGATTGGGCCGTATTTCTTTGGAAATGCATATACTCATGTACATAATTAACTAATATATATGTCTTCATCTGCCCTTCTTATGAGATGATATCTTAGATAGCAGTCATTAGATATTCCATCTAATTTCGTCATAATAATCTTTAATATACATTTCGAATTCCATTTTAATTAGTTTTATTAACGGTAGAGGGTTGCATACAAAATTTAGTTCACACTATTGTCCCTAACAAAACCATCTAACTTCAAACGATGACAAAATCCTTTTATTCGACCTAAACCATAAAAAAAGAGGTTCCATCCGAAGGTACGCATACTAGGATTCAGTATGCGTATGCATGGTCACGATAGCGTAAGAAATTTGTGAGCATGAGATGAATTAGACAATAGCCGGGGGATTTTTGAGGAAGATGTTAGACAATGCTATATTTCTTGTCTTCTCTGATGTGTGAATCTTATGGTGAATTGATCTCGCACAGCGCGATCGTCCCCTTCTTACGGATCCATTAGCATAATTTCCACATTAAATAACATGTTGTCAGTTAGGCCTTTTCATTATTGCCTAGGTACAGATACATGTGTTGGGTAATATATCTTGAAATTACTATGGACGTTTTGAGTTCTCCGGTCTGAAACCACCAGAAATAATTTTCTGGTGAGTACGTATAGTGATTTATATATTGTCCTTGCTTTATTAATGTAATTTATAACGTCTGGTGTGCGATATATAAGCTGCATTGTATTATAAAGGGGGTATATGTAGTAGCACTAAAGGGTGCAGCAGTTATTCGATTGAATTAAAATAAAGATGTCAAATTTGATTTTGATAATTAAAAACAATTTGAAACATAAACTTCCTACCTAGACGTAAAGCTCGAACAAAATCTCATAAAAAATCCAACATCAACTCGTGGTCCCGTCCTAATCAAACAGAATTAGAACGAGAAATGCTAACAATAAGAAAAAGGAACGGAATAAAAAGCGAAACAGTTTGTCAACTTCGACAAACATTTATACATTAATGCCGGCAAATATTTACATCCTGAAAATCTATTCACTACTGGTTTTTCGGTCACCCTTATTTGCACTACGTGTGTCTTCTTCCGTAAGTTATGGAACATTAAGAAAGGTGAACGGATTTCGTGGACCCTCTATTCTGTTATGAGAAAATTCGACCCTGAAATCCGATTCATTATCTATCTGGTACTCTGTGCAGCAGGAAGCGCTTCAATAGAATTTATTCTTAAGAACAAATATTACGTATTTGAGCTGCGGTTTCATATTCGATTATCTTTGATATCGGTCTTTTATTGGTGTAGGCTCAAACGCATATGTACGTCGTTGCTTCTCTTTCAATAGAAGAAACTGGGTTAAATTACAGCTTGACCTATCTTTTTAATAATCTAAATGTACCGTTATGTATGCATGCGTTATCGTAAAAAGGAGATCTACAACATCTGGTCTCAATGATTTGTTTATCGTAGATAAGACGTCACTATGAATCTATTGTCTTATTATTTCTTTTTGGTGCGTACACATTCTGAATTAATCTGATTTTCTTTATTTTAATTTTTATATTTTATTTATGATGACATTAGAGAGCAAATTAGATGACATTAGAGAGCAAATTATATAAAAATGTCTATCGATCAAGTCAAGACGCCCTTTACCGGCAGTTTTCCAGCAAATTAGGGAATTTTACTATCCTATACAATATGTTTGCAATGGATGGGTATGGGATGAGATTAGTGTGAATGGTAAGGTGATGGAAGAAGCGAAGTGTAGCGAAGCTCCGTTCGCGACATTCCAACAATTGAAGAGTTGGGCTGATGTTGGTTTGAGGTTATTGTCGATTTCGTGCATAACCTCATTTCTGATATTCTCATCCAGTTTCCTTATTCTTTTTGCAATTCACTCTCGGTAAACATCTAATTCTTCCCTCTAGTTAGCATTTCTTTTTAAAGAGTGCAAAAGATAGATAGATAGATAGATAGATTTATTTCACTGTATATACCATTAGGATACAATACGTCATATACATACATAATACAGACAATAAACAATATAGAGAATAAGCTTCTTCTTGTCTTTTATCTAAAATTGCTTCACGCACTGTCCGTGTTTCTCCAACAGGCTGTGGAAGTGTCTTTGCATTGGAAGATGATGCTAAAAATTAAATTAACTAGAGCACCATCAAGCCTGACATTTTCAGAACATAAATTCGAGAATTCATTTAGTAGTCCCATAAATATTGAAATAATGTTGGGGGCGCTTTGGTTATCAGAAAAGAACTTTTTCCATGTCCTCATGCTTCATTAGTGACGCAAAGAACCAACACTTCCCATTAATTGCGATAGGCTTTATTGAATCTTTTAAATTTGCTAATCATCATTAGCGGTAGACTGTCTTACATTAGAATACAAAACAAACACGCAAATCTGTCGATATTAAACTGCTACGCGCCCACGGAAGATGCTGAGGACAAAGAGAAAGAAGACTTCTATGAAATACTAGAAAAAATCTGCGACGACATACCTAGAAATGATATATTAATGATATTAGGAGATTGCAAAGATTGGGAAGGAGGACTACAACAGCGATGTGGCTGGCAAACAAACCATTCACGAGATCACCAATGATAATGGAAAAAGAGTATGCGAGTTGACTTCACTAACAAACATGTACATAATCAGCACAAAATTTAAACACAAAAGGGAGCATAAGATAACCTGGATGTTACCAGCCAGGACACATGGATATCAAATTGATCATATATTGCTTTCAAAGAAATTGATTAAAATAGCGCACGATGTCAGGTGTTTTAGAGGAGCTAATGCTGACATGGACCATATATTAATGATTTTAAACATCAAAATGAAAATAATCAGAAACCAATTTAACACTAAAAATAGAAGAACATGCGATACAAAAAGGCTGATGACAGATGAAACAAGAGAGCATACTCGACTGAAGTCCAAAATAATACAAATATAAAAGCTACCATTATCGAAGCAGCAGAGAAAACAATAGGATTAAGAACACGTGAACACACAAAAGAATGGTTTGATGAAGAATGCCAACATATGAGAGAAAAAAAACCAAGCAAGAAGGAAATGGATAGCAACAGGAATACAACAAGAGCTGAGCAATTACAAGAGCTAAAGCAAGAAACAAATAAACTCTACAAAACAAAAAAAAATAAACGATATCAGAACAAATACAGTACACAATACAAACACTAATAAAACAACAACAAAAATAAATAAAAGGGATTGGGAATCGTACTTTACAATCATACAGAAATTTACAATGATTTAGCAATGACAGAAGGAGAAACGGAAGAAATAAGAAGCAACGAAATCAGAAAGGAAGAAATACCTACCTACCAAGAATTTATGGAAGTAGTGAAACTTCTAAAACGGAATAAAGCTGCTGGACCAGACGATATTAGTAATGAACTAATAGAGAACGGGGAAATGTGCTGTTACAACGAGTATATAACCTAATAGTTAGAATTTGGATAGAAGAAAAGGTGCTAACTGACTGAAAAAAAAGGGCAGGTAACGCCGATATTCAAAAAAGGAGACCCAACAAACTGCAATAACTATAGGCCGATGGTGCTGCTGAACACAACATACAAATTGCTAACTACCATAATAAGGAACCGATTAAATAAATACACGAAAAAAAAGGGATTTAGGAGGGGTAGATCGACAGTGGACGCGATACACACAATAACACAAATCATAGAGAAATGCTACGAACATGACATAGTATTGCATATACTCTTCATAGACTTCAAACAAGCCTATGATACTGTAGTTAGACATCAACTACTGAAGGATATGGATAGTATGGATGTGCCCGCGAAACTCATCAGACTCACAAAGATGAGAATGGAGAACTCCAAAGCCCAAGTTAGTACAAGAGATGGAGACACAGGAAACATCGACATTAAAGTAGGAGTGAGGCAAGGGGACAGCCTGTCAACAACACTTTTCAACATCGCTGTGGATCAAGCTATTAAGAACGCAGGGCTGGAAAGAACCATCATGCAGAGTTCAGCGCCGATCATAGGGTATGCAGATGATCTAGCGCTAGTAGCAAGAGACAAACGGAGCCTAGAAGAAGCAACACTATGTCTAGAAAGGGAGGCAAAGGTCAGAGGTTTAATAATCAATTGACAGAAGACTAAGTATATGACGAGTACAAGAAAACTAGATCGCTGGGATGATTTGAGGATTGCGGGATACAATTTCCAAAGGGTAGAACACTTCAAATACTTAGGAGTGTCTATAAACGGGAAAACTAATAGGAACGTGGAAATTGACGAGAGAATTAAAACAGGACTATACTGGAAATTCCGTGAACTACTAAAAGCCCAGGAACTTAGTAAGAACACAAAGCTTAAATTATATATGTAGAAGCGCAATAAGACCGGCCATAACCTACGCAGCAGAAACAATGTGTCTATCGAATAAGGACGAAGAGAAACTAAGAATCCTGGAAAGAAAGATCATAAGAAGAATCTTGGGACCAATGAAAATACACGGAGAACTTAGGCCACTAATGAACCATGAAATAAGAAATCTAATGAACGGCGAGAGCAGTGTACGATATATAAAAGCGCAAAGATTAAAATGGTTCGGGCACATACTCAGAAAAGCAAATGATTCACCCATCCGAAAAATAATAAATTGGAGACCGATGGAGCCCAGACCAAGAGGAAGACCAAGGATAAGATGGAAGGACCAGGTGATAGTAGATCTACGAAAGACGGAAGTTGAAAATTGGAGAGAGAAGATCATGGACAGGAAGCCGTGGAGGAAAATTACAGAAAGTGCAAGAACTCACCACAATCTGTAACAAAAAGGATAATATGGAAGTAATCATGCGGACTGATCCACCGCGTTAAATGGATCAGCAGAGCTCACAAATGAGCGGCACATGCCCCGACAGGAACGACAAGCCTACATACATTCATCTTAGCTGATTTTTCAGTTTCCATTATCGAAGACTACAGATTTCTCGACGAAAAATTTTGTTTTTCTGAGAACTCTGATCGCTCGAGAGCTGTTGGTACTTGTCTGGAAATGTTTCCCCAACTTCCTGTCACTGTTGGGTTGACTGTTTAAAATGAGTCTTGTGCTTGAATTTTGATCTGGTACCTCTTATTCAATTCTGCATTTTGAACAAGGCATGCTTTTGTTAAGCATATTTGCTCGCGGCTCTATGACAAACCGATGAAGGCTCTTGCAGAGCTCAATGTTGAGACCTGAATCAGTTATTGTATAGACTAGTCTATAACTAAACTGTGCTGAAAGTGTTATTGATCATCGAAAGACGAGTCGCCCAAAAATTTGATTTCCTCGAAAACTTTGATCTTCTTGGGATTACTGAGGCAATAAGGAACACTCTGAAGAAGATCTGAACATCTTGGAGTGTTGGATACCTAAAAGCCGGCACTCCAGACGAGAAGACGATGCATTTAGAAGGGCCATTAAGGTTCTGCTAAACTGAGTAACTTATTTTTCAATGCTTCATACAGAAGATGCTAGTCTAACACTTGCTTGTCTCACGTTTTCTTCTCAACACATAGATTGGACATACATAGTTGAACTATGTATATTGAGCTACATAGGTTGTAGGGTTAGACAAGCATTTTCTCCATACGATCTTTGCTGATAAAGCATGGATTCATCTAAATTATTATATATATGTAGAACTTTAAAGATGATATGTCAGTACTTGACACATTATAAGTAATAGAGCCCCACCTAATTGGGCGAAGTTCATCAATTTCAACAGTCTAAATCATCTCAATGATTGCATTGACGTTAACGTATTCATTTCTTTAAGGTAGTGGCTAAACCCATCAAAGTTTGTCAGATTCTAATTCCTTTTCTTGCAAAAATATTATTCCAAAATCTTGTCACATTTTAATACACACCAAGATAGGCATCATACCTGCACATATTACCTATTCACGTAGGATAAAACGAAAGCCATTGACCGGTCCTCCTCAAGAATACATTCACGTCAACGCTATTCAAAAAAATTTAATATGGAAAAAGTTATTTCGAATTAGTTGACATCGAACGGGAGAGGGAGAGAGGCGACCTGCATGAGTGTGATCTTTATAAACACGAATTCTAAGAAAAGTTCGGGTCGCCGTCCGTTAGAAATCCCATTCATTCTCTCGCAAGAAAAATAGAGCGAAAATAAGTATAAGGGATGCATATTTTACCTGTTAAACGAAAAACAAGTTTAGCTAACGTGGGAAATAGATTCCTCAACGGGCCCTTCGTGCGTTATAGTGCGCGCATTGAAATCAGGTTCTTGAACTCGCACCCGAAAACTAGCACCAAAAATCTCTGTTGAAAGTTGCATTTTAATGGCAAAAAATAAATTGTACAAAAACCGTTATACCTCGGAGGCAATTATTCAAGCTCAGTGAGTTTAGGATTTAGTTTTTCGTGTTGGAAGCGAGGGGACCGTTTTTTTTTCTTTTTAGGTTTTTTTTTACGGCTAAACGGAAATAAATTTTATTCTGTGTTAGATACATCACACCGATATTTTTTTATACATCCTAAAAGCATTTTTAGGCGAGCCAGCGCACACGTGTCCTACAGAAGATCTTTTCTCCCTCTCTTTTTACAGCATAGTTGATTTAAGCTGCTTTAAGAGATATAAATAAATTGGAATATAAAAAAATGCCTCTATTATTTTCTACATTCAAACGGTTTTTTTTGGAAATTAATTTGGTGAGATTTAATGTCAACAAAATTAGCAAAATCTGAATTTGGAGATGAGCTTTGCGTGGAATTTTAGCAAAATATGTGAAAAAAATATCTGTATCAGTGGCCCAAATCTTTCCACTCTTCAACCAAGAAAACTCTTAGATGATTTTCGAGCTAAAAGATTTGATTTTGGAATCTGGCCATAACGAAGCAGACGGACTCCTGGACTCTTTAGATTTGTGGACTAAAAGAAATACTTTGGCATTGCTTTTCCCAAAAAGCTTAACCATCCTTTTAGAATACAGACTACCAGACCACCAGTAGAAATGTTGCAGTAAAACCCTGAACTGAAATCCTCTGCCAGCTTAGATCTTGCGTAAAGTTATTCCAGCTAATGGCGTCTAGCAACACCTTCTTCTTCTTCTTCTCTTATCCTTATACCTTTTCAGGTGTCGGATGAGGGTTCCGTTTCTTCTACCCACTTTTTCCACTCTTTTCTGTCTCTTGCGATTGCTTTAATTTCTTCCAAGTTCTTTTCCCTTCTTTCTCCCATTTCTCTTATCTGATCAACTCATCTTCGCCTAGGCCTTCCTATTCTTCTGTTTGTTGAGTATCCGGTCTCCATTATTTCTCGTAATTCTATTTGTCTTCATTCTTGCTATATGTTCGTACCAGCTCAGCTGTTTTTTCCTAATTCTCCTCACAATTGGTTCTTGCTTTGTAATTTTCCTGATGTCTTCGTTCTTGATGCTATCCCGCTTTGTTTTCCCCGCTATTCTTCTTAGATGTTTCATCTCCATTGCGTTAATTCTTGACCCATCTTTCTTTCTCAATGTCCAGTTTAGCAACACCAAGCTCCAATATCCTTCAGAGGCATACTCTTCTTTGTGACCAACCTACAATCAAGAAGGTCCCAATTTCCAGCACTTTAAGCAAATATTTCTGTAATGATGCTGGCATACAATACCTGGAAAGAATCCTATGATCAAAGAATTCGTTGGGGATCTTGGAGAGTAGCAGCCTGAAAAGTCTCTATCTCGTCTGGCAAACCTGCAAGATCTTAGAAATGAATGAGTGAAGGCTGCCCGCAATTAGGTTGCGCCAACGACTCAAACGTCCATTACCATGAAAATGCCACACACGGATGACACAAGCTGGAACCGCTTCGTCAACATAACACTAGAAATTTTGGTCGGGATTTGTTTTTTTTTTAATTTTTTAGCAGATCCACGAAAATGCTGGCTTTCGAAACGGCTATTGAACGGAAAAAAGCTAGAAGCGTGGAGAGCTGCAGTTTTATAGGTCTCTGCATAGTGTGGAAACCCCTAAGATCCTGAAAAAAGGTTGAATGAGGCACCATAACCCTTCCTTGGAAATTTTTGCCAAAATCATTACTAGTTTTGTAGCTGTGCCATCCTCAAGAATTTTGATGGTTTTCTAGCTTATTACCTTACCTGATTCGACACCAGGCAAATCGCAAGTGGAGCTAGTCAACAAGTCCTTTAGAACTACGCCTTCGTTTGTGAACAACGTTCTTGAGCTAATTATGCAATAGTGGTGGCTTCTGAAAACCTCAGAAAGGCCGTTCTAATTGGAAAAACCGCCAGATCTTGAGATTTAGGAGAAGCTAGACTACAAAACCATTCCACCTCGTGTTACAACATCAGAACATCTTGGAAATGTACATGTATGGGCTGGCCACCGCAATGAGCAATGCCCATCACAACAATGTTCCACCAAATTGGTCCAGCTTTAGCTGAAATCTAATTTTTGGACAGCTTTACCGGATGCAATTAGGATTGTGGCGCTATCGTAAGGTATTCTGACGTATTACAGCATGCAGCGTCTTCAGCACCATATAAACGAGGCACATCACTTTTCATGAACTGTCAAATTTGTCTGGATGAATTGAAGTAGATGAAACGATTCCACGTAACTGGCTAACTTAGTTAGCTTGATTAGGTTCGATTGTCTGGGGTGCCCCAGGACAGTACCTGGGGTCCTTTGTTGCTGCAACTTTCGAAATAATTTGCTAGAACTTTAGGTTTGGAAGAGCCGCTAGATCTGGAGATTTAGGAGAAGTTAGACTACAAAAGGATTCCACCTCGTGTTGCAACACCAGAATATCTTGGAAATGTACAACTGTGGGCTGGCCACCGCAATGAGCAATGCCCATCACAACAATGTTCCACCAAAAGTTGTCCAGCTTTAGCTAATATCTAATTTTTGGACAGCTTTACCGGATACAATTAGGATTGTGGCGCTATCGTGAGGTATTCTGACGTATTCTAGCATGCAGCATCTTCAGCACCATCTAAACGAGGCACATCAATCTTCATGAACTGTCAAATTTGTCTGGATGAATTGAAGTAGATGAAACGATTCCACTTCACTGACTAACTCAGTTAGCTTGATTACGTTCGACTGTCTGGGGATGATCCAGTACAGAAACTTGGGTCCTTTCTTCCTGCAAATTTCATAATAATTTGCTAAAACTTTAGGTTTTGAATCTGGATAATGAATTAGGGAACCGCAGACACGGTGGCTTTGTAATATTATATATAGCATCCCTTAATAAAGATCTAAAAGAACTAGTCTTTAAAATGAATATGAAATAATAAGATGCTGACCTCGGTTAGAAAATAAAAACCTAACGAAAGTGACAACCAGGAATATAAATTCGAGGAATGAATGGAAATCTTACTGCCCATATCAAATCCCCTTTAATAAAGTCATATAAAGGTAACCCGATCGGTACATGAATGAATCACCAAAAATTTAGTTAAGAATGGGCATCCAATATAACCGTGTCTTATTCATATAACCCAATCTTCCGCGACGTATACTGTTTCGTCCCCTCCGCTCTCTCTCACTGTTTATTTTTTTTTTATTCATTCCGACTCCTACAATACATTACAATACTTATTAAGGGAACTTTTTTTTTTCCTTCAAAAAGAGCGACACGTAGAAGCTTCTGACAGTGGCGCAATGAAGTTATGAAAAGTGTTAACTCTTGCCTATGCCTAGCTCCGACTAAGTATGATGTATTAGTCAAAATGTTGTGACACGGTTATTTTGTCGCAATTGTGTAAGGCGGACAATACCGTGGACGTTAAGCATGTGATATATACGATATTCATAGCCTCCTACGCCTTTAGACTTCATTCCATTCATATCTATATCCTTTATAATGTAGAAGTCCTCGAATTACTACGATTAATACGATGCGGAGCTTTATTTTCATTCAGTTTTCCATTTTACGCATAGTAATAATGTGGCTACTTTAAGATGCTCTTGAAGAGATCTTTCATTGCTGTTCTCTTTCTTAGAAGGTGGTATACAAATATCTTTGTGTAAACGAGTTCTTTAGTGTTAAAAAGTAGGTAAATCATGGAATTATAATTCGAGTTAAAAGGTAACTCTGGTTGACGTGTCTCTTATAAATTAGTATTATGTAAAATTTAAGAGGTTTATAATCGACTTCGGCGATATAGGATGTATTATCATAAATTTTGTAAAGCTAGAAGGTATCTAACACTATTAGGGATAAACTAATACTGGAAGGTGTATTGTCCCGAAAATGTTGGCCAGAAATTTCTTGAGTTGGTCTTAAGACATAATGAAGGCGTACATAAGGCAGCATCGCTCGTATAATAGAGTTGCAATTTCGTCTAGAACAGAGTAAGTGGTTGCAATGGTGACTTCTCTACTAGAAACTGATCTATTTCAGCAACTGAATAATGAGTGGCTTCAAAAACAAACCATGTACCTAGGTTGCCTTTAATACCAAAAGATTTCAACTTTGTCATCAGGAGTTCATATTGGATTGCAAAACAGATGGACGATAAATTGGAAATTTGGGAGTGACGGATGCTACAAAAAATTTTGGGGGAAATAAAGATGGAAAATAGCGGATGAAGACGCAGAATAAATGCAGAGATACAAACTATTATTAGAAGCCCAGCTATAACAGCCTAAAGAGCCATAAAAGCCTAAAGAGTGAGGTAGTAGGTAGGAGTACAGACTTGCAAAAAAAAGTGCTCGAGGAAGGGAACGGTGGAAAGAAGAAAGAGCCAGAAACAATTTGTTCGATCTTCTTTGGAGGGCGTCTATCCAGGCTGGCACACCATATGCCAGTATTGGTAGAATTATCCCTTTGTAAATTGTATCCAATGCGCTTTCTCTCAATCCCCAAGAGATTTTTGCTGATCTTGCTAAAGCATGAACTATTTTTCCGCATTTTTCTATAACATTGTTTACGTGTTTATCGAATCTTAAGTGGTTATCTATTTGAATACCCAAATATTTCATGACTAATATATGTATTTTTAGGACCTTTTAACTTATCTTATTATCCAGATAGTTTTTCCACTGTTAGGTCAATGATAACACTTGCAAATTCTAATGCAAACTTGCTTTAGTTTTTCGTTGTTCAGGAATACATCAATTTTTCTCCCCAGTAACGATCTTTTACTAGTTGCTAGCATAAGTTGAGATTTTGTTTCGTTAAAGTTAATCTTGTTGTTATTTGCCCATTCCATTACTCTATCGAGTTCAATATTAACCATGTGTTCTGCTTCCAAAACTATTGTTCCTTTTGTAAGTAGTACTACATCGTCTGCGAATGCTACTATTTTGGTATTCTTAGAATAGTTACGACTACATTGGATGTTCTAAAAACCAGGATCGCAGCATGACCCTTGTGGACAGCCTCTGGTAACCTTTTCCTCAATTTTGAAGCTTGCCAGCTACATATTTGCTAGCCTATTGGCGAAATAACTTTTAGATAGTTCATACAAATTTTTTGGACTCTTGGAGCCTTTTAATGATTTTAGTATGGCAGGCCACCACGAGGCATTAAACGTTCCTTTCACGTCGAGGCTGACCATAATCACCACATCACCCTGCCTTAACCCAGATATGCCCGAACTATTTTTTTTAGTATACAATGATTTTTTTGGCTTAATTTATTTAAAACTATGTTGTATAATACTACCATAATAAGTTTCTTACACGAGTGAGGGTAAAAATGGCTAGAACTTGGTGTACTTTTAGAAGGACAATGGGCAGATAGGGTAATAATTTAAAAGACACGAATATCAGCGTGCAGTGGTTTTATTATTGTTGAAAAATACTTTAAGCACTATTATTGTGAAACGGAATAAAGCAATCGACGTGCAGAGCTACGTTACATTTCACACATTTAGTTTTGACTTTCTTGTGACAAACCCTACATCGTGTTTGGCGTTCCTGGGATGCCACAAAGTTATTTATTTTGTCGAACCTAGAATCAATATTTTCCAAGGAAGGTGGTCTTCCTCTCTTCCTAGAAGATCCAGATCCTTCAACGCTATTCGCCTTCTAAATTCTAAGTGGTCTAACTTTCCATTTTGCATTTTATGGATTTGCCATGCATTTTGGATCATTAAATCTAAACAATAACAAATAAGACAAAAGTGCCACTTTTACCACAAATATTCGTTCGAGATAAAGCTACGTTTTGAGTACAGCGATCAACACCTCCCATGTTGTTGTAAATCTGTATAATATGAGGTTGTGCTACACTGATCTTTTTGCTCTCTTGTCGATTATATCGCGAAACCTGGTGTATTGGATAAACAGAAGTGTTATTTGATGCAATTGTTACTACATTATTATCGTGCCATTTTGCCACAATAATTTTATTTTTTGCCGACCGATAATCAGAAAAACTTCTGGTTTCTTTTTTATTTCTGTTTTACATTCCAACTCGCAGTTGGCTAATCGATTTTCGCGGATTGTGCCGGTAAGGCGTAAATTTCTGACAGACATTGCCTGTAGAAGTGGAAGAGTAGTAAAAAAATTATCGCAGTATATATGGTAGGGATAGTTTCCTTTTGCAATGAGAACATCAGCGTATTCAAGTATTACTGACGGCCCGAGACCAAAATCCCTATAGACAGGTGTAGCCATTACTAGTACTACCCATCCACATCTTATATCCAAATCTTGTAGTTTTATTCAAAATGCACTGTTTGCAACCGTGTTTACCAAAGTAAGGCACCATAGTCTCGTCCACACTGATTTTCGCGGTGGGGTGCAAATTCTAAAAACTTTTTATTTATTATTTGAAAAAGTGGTCTAACTTTGGCAAAACGATCATTTAAAAAATCATTGTCGGAACGGTGTAAATTTGACATAATGTATTCAAATATATTTCTTGATATGGCATTGGCTACACTATCACTGTGAGTATCTCGAGTGTTCTCCCAATACAAACGTCGCCTGTGTAATCGTAAATAGCCACTTAAAATAAGCACTCCGAAAAACGCTATCATTTCCTCTTCAGAAATATTTCTTGGTCTATTCCTTTTCACAGCATACGCATTTGTATTTACAAGAAACATATCAATCATTTCCCGATTGAAAAAGCAATGAAACAACTCTATTGGAGAGCTATTATTATTCATTGCAGTACACATTTCAGGCCACTTTATTAGATCTCTGTAAATCTGTATTCGACCATTTATAGTTCCGTTTAGTTGACTTTTTCTGCTCTAACTGCAAAATTTTCAGAGGAATATTGTCATCTTCATCGTCTGAAGTAACTGACTACCTGTAGGATTATTTATAGACATTATATCCTCATCGCCTGTGTTGGCTGTAATAGGAGGCATAATATTTATATTTATTTCACCGTAACCTTCAAATTCGTCTTCTTCTACATGACGGAGTAATTCATCAAGAGTTAGATTTCTAAAAAAAAGTTTAACTAAAGTGACTGTATTTGCCCATTATCCTTTTTAAAAGACAGTTGTGCTGAAAACAATATATGAACGTTTTATCAAATGATACTAGGTTTTGTATCAGATAATTGTGATTCCTAACCTTTTTAAATATTGCAAAGCTAATCTACACTTAAAAGCAATATATGGAACCGGATATGGAAAGATAATACTTACCCAACCAGGTGGAGGTCTATAGGAGTTTACATGTTGTAAAAATGTTTTACTTTATAAACAAATAACTCGCAAACAAAATAATTCTTATGGCTACAAATGCTTATATGCAACTCCCAATTTCTTCTTAAAGATACGGTACCATCGGCCATCTCGAAATATTATCACAAAACTTGTTTAGCAGTTATTTAGTAGATTACTGTACAATGTCCTTTTAAAAGGACATTGGGCATATCTGGGTCTTAAACTGTCTTCCGTGTATTTCTTCAATTCTATTATCGCTTCCGTAGTCCCTCTCTTTGTTGCGAATCCAAATTGATTCCTGGTCATAAAATTCTCTGCGTATATACATACATATGTACTTATATGCCATTATTCGAGAGTGGGTGTGTACTACTGGAGGAGCAGAGCCTCTGATGGAGAGTTGTTGTGAATGAAGTTAGAAAACATTAAATAGAAAACTGAACCGTGGACCTAAATGGCTTGTAGTGCTGAACAAAGAATCTAGTCTATCCAAGGAACAGCGTTAATCAATTTGAGTAATACTATCGTAAGAGCCCACGGGCTTTAATTTCCAAAATCCTCAACATATTTTTTATGCATGACGACTATATAGCTGCTTTCTTTCTCTTGGATGGTTTTTCTTTAAATTATATTTGAGAAGCCCTCAAAACCTGGTGAATGTTTTTTCTTCAAATTATCAAACAGACTCAGAAACTGAACTGAACATAATATACATAATACAATATAGATCTCTGAGAATCTTAGAGAAGTTTTGTACTACCTACTTGCTAGCCTGCTTCAAGATGTGCGTTTTGTACCAGGAAAAATATTTCTTTGTACAATATTGTTAAAAAATCTCCCAGAAACTGCACAAATTCTATCGCAAAGGAATTAAAGATTGTTTTAGCAAATAAAGAGCTTTTGATTCCATTAAATCACACAACACTGCAAACGTTTGAAGGGTTGAAGAGGTGTTTGATCAAATTTGATGCTTTCCTTTATAAAACTGTCAACTCCAGCAATGGAACCAGCATGTTGACTAGAGTAGTCAAAAGTTTCCAGTTGGATCTCCAATTAGAGATCTATTTTCGTAATTTCTAATTTTTTGCAGCTATTCCAAAAACTAGCATATTCAGATATCTACACCAACATAACCTACGAATTTGGCAACGTTATCAGAATTTATCTGTGAGGTATTGGGTACATACACTTAAACAGATCTCGAGCTTTCCATGGCGGAGGCCTTGCCTATTCAACACGTTTTTACTTACATTGAATCTTCTCCAAGGATTAAACTTGCATCTATAATGCGTTACATCATGAAATAAAGGCTCATCATCTCGACACATCCTCACAACAGTTGAACCACCTCATCCCTTCAACAGAAACCTTGCCTGGACAAATTTTGAATAACTCCAGATCCAGAAATATAGCTACCAACCGAATAGGCACAATTTATCAGACAGTGTTTGACCATCATTTCCACAGCAAACCCAACAGAATACTATTCCATACTGTGGAGACTGTCAAGATTTTAGATATCGCCCAAAAAGAACGAAGTTCTCACTAATGAAAGATTGCAGTATCGACATAACTAAAAATTATGCTCCATAAGAAGTCAAGTATTAGAAATCTGGTAACACCAAGCTAGTGATTGCTTTCATAATGCTTTTCCAAGTGAGTACAATGCCACTGCTAGCGTTTAGATAGTTTTTACTTATTGTTGCACTTCTGACCCTTGACTATTTTTAATTGCAATCATTGTAGCCTTTCTGGCACATCCCAAAGCCGCAGTTATGTACATAATTCCGAAATACTAATTTTTCCTTCTTACTTGAAAACAAATTGATTCCGGTGTTGTGGTTCCTGACCAACAGAAGGCTAACTAGTCCCAAACTGCGTCTTAACTTGCTTACCGCGGTAATTTTCTACGCAATATCTTTCGAGCACCTAAAAACATTGTTCTTAATTTGCGTCACCCTTTCTCTAAACAGGGGTAGATTTTAAACCAGCTTAAAAACTAGAAATATATTCAATAGGTGTTCGAAAGGTCACTGACATTGTTCGGCCGAACCGGATTTTCTTTTCCAAAAGATTTAAGCCTAATTGGAACTAGTTTTCTAATTCCGAACTGCGTAAAAAGTCATTGTGAGCCCTTTCGCATTTTAAACTCTGTAAATAATTATAGGGAAGCAAGTTGTTTGGGAACGCATTCTAAAAAATCCATTTTATAAAATAATATCTTAATATTTTTCCGCATTTCAATAATATGCAAGTGGTTCATATGCTGGAATTTAAGAAGAAGCAAAAACCACTTGTGCACAATAAATTTAAGATATAAAGCGGGAGCCTGCTTAAGACACTTGCGTAGCGCCCACCTCGAGCCATTATTCAAGTACTTCCGTAGGGGAAAACAGTGCAGCACCCATATACCGCCACTGCCACATGTGCCCACCGAGTAGGTCTCCATATACAGGTCTAACGCACACACATGACATATGGCACGCTTCGTCTGGCTAGTCTTCTGTCGTTTCTACTTCGGCTTTCCTTATGTTCTTCTGTGCTAATGCCGCGCGCCCGTAGACACCCACCTAACCCACTACACACTTCTTACCTTACCTTGTTCCTCTTAAGTGCTAATGTAAACTCGAGGCGGCAACTGCAAGACTAATTAACACGATTACGCGTTTCGTAAACTCTTTCTATACACATAGAGACACCTTTTTTGTAAATCTACTATAAAGTGTGACTGTGTTAAAAGATTTGTTTTGTTTGCTGTTGTCGTGGCGGTTAGATCTCGTTGCAAACTTGAACGGTAGAGATTGAGAAATTTTTCTAAAAAATTATTTCAATTTTTCATTTTACTGTTAGAAAGCCCAGTAAAAATAAAGATGCAGCTCAATTGTTGCATTTCTTGAAATTTCTATTTGTTTTCTTCTTCAGTAGGCCTACTGGGTATTGACAATCTATTAACGTTCCCAACCTAGTTACTACCAAAGAAAATTTTTTGATAGGGACGCGGTGTCTTGCTTCAAAGTTGGTGACAAAATCTAAAGAAACCATCAAAAAGGAAACCCAAACATAAAACTTTTAGTTGACAGTAGGAAGTCATAGATGTACACCTACGGAAAGAAGTGGTTGAACAGTTTCCATATAACAGCGTATTGAAAGAGTGTCCGATCTTTACTTTCTTTGAGTGTACGTATATGTGTTCTCTCTCTCTCTCTCTTTTCTTAAAAAAAAATCAAAATCTAACTTAATAAAAGGTACCTATATAGAGATAACTGTCAAACTGTCTGTCAAATAACTGACGTATTTTCGATTATTTTTAGTATACTTTGGGAAATTACCATGCAAAGACTTACACCAGGGCAAATCGAGCGCACACTGTGTGTATACAGAAGAAACCATCGCCGTTGTAGACGTGAGTGTGACATAGAGGGCTTGAATATACATATTCATCCGACTGACGCCGTTTTCTGCAACTCGCTCTCTGCCCGTTCACTATTTACAAAATTTTGAGGAAAAATCTTGGCCAAAATTGATATAAGATCCAACTGGTGCAAGAATTAAAGTCTGCGGACCATCAATTCCTCGTGTGTTCAGTTAATAGACTGAGAATCAACTAGAAGTTGAACCAGATTTTTATCGTCAAATCATCTTCAGCGATGAGGCCCATTTCTGGCTTAACAAGTATGTAAACGAGCAGACTTGTCGTTGTTGGAGAGAGCACAATTACATCACATGCCGAAAAAATCACTGTTTGGTGCGGTTTGCATGCCAAAGGCGTCATCGGCTCATTGGGCTTTAAATCCAAAACCGGTGCCAACATTATCGTAAATGGTGAACGCTACAGGCAAATGATTCGTGATTTTTTTATTCCTCATGTCATTGCAAATCATTGGGAGGGGAAATGGTTCCCACAAGACGGCAGTAGGTAAACTATGTCACTACGGGCCCAGTCACTCCACGTGGACAGCGGTTATGACCTGGTTTTGACGTGGTTTTAATTGGATTTAATCTGTTTTTAAAACTAAGTCAAAAACAGGTCGAAACCAGGTCAAAATCAACTAAAACGGCTTATACAACGTGTCCACGTCGAGCGACTGGGCCCGTAGTGAGATAGTTTACGTACTGACGACACAACATGTCATACAATCATAAATTTCTTGAGTCAAACGTTTGGTGACCATATTATCTCAAGAAATGGACCGGTGAATTGGACACCTCGTTCGTGTGATTTGACTCCTTTGGACTAGTTTTTCTGAGAGTACGTCAAATCTCTAGCATCTGCTGATAAACCAGCAATAAATGGATTTTCTTCAAAATTAGCACAAATTTCAGGTATTTCTAGAATTTTTTCTTAAGGTGTTAGCATATGTAGAACATTTCGGAAAAATTATTCGAATATTTTGAAAAACAGGTCCAAAATTTAAGATTTACATTACAGAATTTCTAGTTCTATCTCCAAAATGTTTTTTTTTGTAGGATTGCACCTCTCATCTAATTCTCCACGGAGGTGTTGCAGCAATTTCTAATCTATAAAAGAATTAGTTCGTAGCACGATTTGGTGCAAAGCTAGTGGAACAATTTGGTTGCAATCGTTCTTTATTTCTCATTTCTTTTGTTGGAGTTTAGACAAATTTTTCGATTCACCAAAATTTCCGATTTGCAACAGAAAATTGCACAAAAGATTTCCAATAACGGAAACAAGGATCTACTATACAAAACAGCACAAAATTAGCACAAATTTGAGGTATTTCTAGAATTTTTTCTTAAGGTGTTAGCATATGTAGAACATTTCGGAAAACTTATTCGAATATTTTGAAAAACAGGTCCAAAATTTAAGATTTACATTACAGAATTTCTAGTTCTATCTCCAAAATGTTTTTTTTGTAGGATTGCACCTCTCATCTAATTCTCCACGGAGGTGTTGCAGCAATTTCTAATCTATAAAAGAATTAGTTCGTAGCACGATTTGGCGCAAAACTAGTGGAACAATTTGGTTGCAATCGTTTTTTATTTCTCATTTCTTTTGTTGGAGTTTAGACAAATTTTTCGAGTCACCAAAATTTCCAATTTGTAACAGAAAATTGCACAAAACCTAAACTGTGCAGTTATTTTTTTTTTGAAGCACCAGACAGCTTAGGATTTCTAGCACAAGTGATAAACCTATAGGTACATCAAAACAAGTTCCTTTTATAAAAGTAACCACAATAAATAAATAAAATGTTAATCCACTTAATTTATACTAAACACCCTTCCCCAGCGTACACAAATCCAATCAACGTTTGAATTTATAATAGTTTATTTAGGTACACTTGCAAGAATTTCCTAAATTAAAACCTATTAGCGTTATCTCAGTGTTTTCCCTTAATATCACACCGAGTAGGAATTTTTAGTGTTTTGTAAAACAGAATTCTCACCAGACGAGCCTGCAGTGACAGTTTACATTTCGTAGCTATTTAAATGAGTGGATTTTAATTGTTCATTCGCATTAGAATTTTTAATTATACACTTTCAGGACGTGTTATCTGCGTGTCATTGATGCGTCCTTATCGAGAAAATTAACGCAAACGACGTCCTAACGTCCTCTCGAAAGTGCAATAACTTAAACCCTCTACACAACGAATAAATAAAACTGAACAAGATTAATTCACCGTAAGGAAAGTTTTTTTTTTATCTAACCCAGACGGTCCAATCTACAGACGCATTTAAATTATTTTTTCGAGTCGGAAAGAGAATATATTCCTAATTACAAATTGATACCGGTGTTTCTTAAGATAGATAACGAGGACCTAAGTGAGATACTGTGTTTATTAACATTTATCTATTTGTTTTCCAGTAGGAGTAGCAGAGTTAGTGGGAACCACACCCAGACCCTTATCTGGGCCTTTACAAATAACTGTACTAAGTTCGATCGGTATTATAATAGTTTTTCCAACACTTAAAGTGTGCTGACGGTATAGGAGAACTAGAATCTTATCATAATTGTTACAAATGATTTCTTTGTACAGGTAACGCTTCGTATAAAGTTAAGTGGGTCTTAGAAAGAGAATCGATAAACCTCTCCTCTTTCTTTCCCTTAATTTAAATTCAAATCTATCGGTTTTATAAATTAAACTGACTGAATCTTTTATTGCCGTTAGTGTACACCTATACGAGTGTGTGAGAGTTAAACGAAACTGGAAAGAGGAGTCTACATAATTGATATTTCAAGGCATAAAGGTTGTCTATTAAGATATGCGGTATCGTAGGACAGAATTTTGTTCTTAAAAAATTAATTTGAAATATGGATTATTCACTGATACTAAACTGCTTTTAATATATTACGCTTGGGTAATAAAGTTTTGTCGCTTAAACGGATTCTATCTATCACTTCTCATTACGCATGATGCAACATACAGGGGGTTAGGTATTTGATACAAAAATTTGAAAGAACAAGGTCAGTAATTGACCTACCAATCAGATCAGGAAGACTAAGAATCAGTCCAACTTTTCGAACACAAAAAAATTAGTAATGTGTTTGGCTGAGTACACTCCTGTACACATCTATACATCGACAAAATGGAATGGTCGATATCTGCTAATGACACCTCGTTCCAAGCAACTTGAACTTCGTTAACTGGGCCAAACTTTGTGGAGGATTGTGTAAAGTGGACAATCTCTTCCCCATGATATCCAACACATGTTCTATGGGGTTTAAGTCCGAGGAACGGGGTGGCCACGGCAAAACATTAACGCCTGCTTCATGGAAGAAATCTATAGTTTGACGAGCAATATGGGGACGTGCATTGTCTTGCTCAAAAAGGACGTCTTCGAGCTTTAGGCGTAGAAAGACATGCAATAATTAAAAAATTAGTAATTTTGATGCTAAAAAATCAAATTGAACAAATTACTCCTTCTGGGTGTAACACTTTTAATGTCACTGAGTATATATTCCGTTTTATGTACGCTTTGAGATACCGCAAAGAATCTAACACATTTCTACCATCCTAAGATAACCAAACACAAGACCGTTGCGTTATTCATTAATTTTCGCAGGATCTCGTAACGAGAGTGCCGAAAGGCAATAGGCACGCCTGCAGAACGCCTTTCTTTCACAATTATCATCAGATTCCGCGCTAAAAACCCGAACAAGATCACTTGAGCACGTGTTATTCGTTAAAATTCTACTAAAGGATCACTTTCCAATAATATTTTTTTTGCATCGTTTCAGATAAATCCGTCGTCATGTGCCAGTCGGTGAATAACAGGATTCACTATCGTCTAACGCTAAAATGTGATGTTTACCCAGTGCCCGGAAAGTAGCTTCAAGAGAGTTTATTATTTATTTTGCTACGTTCTATATATAATGTATAATATGAAGTTTTGTTTGAAGTTCATCAATAATTTGCTACGTCTTACTTTAAGGTGCCAACATAATAAGATAAATAAAATAAATCTGCCAAAATGTACATAGATTTTTACGAAATAGTGATAATATTTATTAATAGTTATAGGTTATACGCGTTTAGTGTTTAAGTTATATTTATGTTATTAAAATTAAAGTTTATGCCAGTTTACTACCAAAATAAATTATAGTATTTGTTAATAAAATGTTGTAAATACCGTTTATATGTAGTTCTGCGATAATGAAGCATTTATTTATATGTAGTTTAGTCGAAATAGTTCTAAGTATGTAGCAACCCAGTGAAATTATTTGATCTCATAAGATAATCTTTAGAAATCCTTAAGAATTTGAGCTTTGACGAAATAGTATCTAAACCTTTTACCCATTATTCTATTCCATCCCATTATTATAAGTACCACGCTCGAAACACTTGACTGCCATTTTGCTCAATGGGTCTCATTGAATTAGATTCGTGCCTTTGATAATATTCAAATAAACTACCGGAGAGTGCCTCTTACCAGTGGACTGAAGTATTATTTCGTAAAACGTTTTGTACAGCCAGTAGTTTATAAGTATACTATGGATAAAAAAGAGTTGGAAATAAATCATACTGTACAAAGTAATATCCTACTGTGTTTTTGTTGTGAATTTAGTAATTAACATCCCTTATATACCCGCATGTCCTTGACACAGTCAGGGGTTAATCGAACTTCTCGGTGCCAGGGTGGCCTTCCATATACTGTCAATATAGATTTAGATGTGTTAAAGCGTCGGTGCTGTGAATGCTTCGTAGTTTTTCACTTAATAGTGGTAAAACCATTATTTGTACAAATAACTGGATATGAGTCAGCAGATTGGGGAGATTAATGGCATATACATATGTATGTGAAAGGTTTTTTTCTGAAGTATTTAATTCAAATTGGATTTGCAAAAATACATATTGTGCTTAAGTGCGGCTGACCTGATGAGCCATACGAATTGCTGTTTGTTTTGAGATATAAATAACTTTAAAACTTGAACTTTTAAATAAATTAAGCCTAACAGAAAAATTTAATTAGATAATTACAGCATTTTGAAATACCTTGGTTTCTAAAGTGCGTACCTGCTATTTGATTTTTCTAATTCAATTATTCATAAAGCAATGACAATGGATATTACTGTTGTAGAATAAATTATTTCTCAAGTATCTTAATATTAGTTCGTGGATGTCTACGTCAGTTAAAAATATCGTCATTTTTATAGTAGCTACTAGCTGAAATATTAGTGTGACTTAAAGGTAAGGTACGAAAGGTAAGTCCTAAGGAAGGAGCAAAAATTTCTAGCCAAATTAATATATATATGCAAATCTGGAATATTTCCTAATTCTAAGGAGTACTGTTATGTGGCTGCATTATATGTATGTCGAAAATCAGTGTAAAGTAATACCAGGCGCTAAATGGTTATATGTGATAGTCTTCGAGTTATACACATTGGGATGTATGTACCTAAGACTATATTATCCCCGACAGCAGGCAGATGAAAACAATAGGTCACATAGTACACTGGTGCAATGTATGGATATAAGAATCCAATTTTTCTTTAAATTTAGTTCATACAGTTTTGCAGTGGCAGTAGCTAACATAGTCCATTTCAATCCAGCAAATATTATTTATCTGCTAATACTTTCATATAATGATAATGAAAACCAACTAACACAAAATAATCCCATTGAAATAGAGTTGCATGATGCAGTCAGAACTTTAATCGATACGAGTGTTCGTGAAACAACGTTCGCAGTAGAAACTATAGAAGCATTAGAATTGGAAGGTATGGATTCTCCTAGCTTTACTAAAATACCAGTTGAAAGCGAGCCTTCATTGCCCTACGATTTAGAAGATGTTGAAGAAGAGTATGAGGAGATATGCGTTTAGGAAGGTGTGTATGTATTACTCCAGATTACAACAGGAAAGCTGTTGAATTTTGGACTGATTCGAAATCCAAGCGACGATCGTTCTGTAAGTTCTGTAAAAAGCAAAGTTAGGAAAACAACATCGATTCAGCTGTAAAGATGGGAAAAAATGCAGAGAGTGCTGGAAAGAATAGGGATAAATGGCTGGAAATTGCAAATCACGTATTATGTAAATTTTCATCAGCTATGGATAAAAATGCCATAGTATACGATATAGACCTGCGGCAGTGGGCACTAGAAGCAAAAGCAATCATTGGGCTGGAAAATTTGAAAGCATCTAAAACCTGGATTTGCAATTTAAAAGAAACAATAAAATTACATCTAGAAAGATAACTAAATATGCTGGTCGAATGAACGGGAGAAAGAGAAATTGGAAGCGATGGCTACAAACTTGTCAATTCTGTAAAACCGTACATAGAAGCATGTGGAGCAGAAAATCTCTATAATGCAGACGAAAGTGGATTTAATTTGGAACTGCATTGTGGTCGTACCTTATGTTACGTTAGAGTCAAAGTTGTTGCATGCACTGTGCATTCTATATCGGCCACAACACCTAGTTACACAATATTGCCTATAATATCGACTGCAGGCAAACTTATATCGCCATTACTTATAGTCTGGAAAGAAGCAGGCAGTAGATTTCGTCCTAAAGTTCGCAACAACTTATTCCAGGTTAGTATAGTAACAAAACCGTGCATAAAAAAAAGTTGTTTTTTTTTCTGACAGGCTTCAAATATTAAAGCTGAAGCATCACCATTAGGCACACCATCTAGCAAACTATTTAAAAAACAGTCTATAGATGTGTACCTAGACCGAGTTCCTAGTGGAACTTCAACAATTTTACTAGTAGATTCTTGTGGTGATTACTGTCTTCGGAGTTTACAAAGTTCTATACCAGCAGATAAACCAACATCTCTTCTTACAATTCTCAGGAAAATAACTTGACTGGCACAAACGCTCAACGTGTATAGTTTTCGTGTGTGGAAGGGATTTGTCAAATAGTTTTCCGATCAAGTTTTGCTTACAATCATTAACCTTAGTTTACATCAACCAATACAATAATCAAATTACAGTCATTGCTCCACAACCACCTGTCCTGTCCAAGATATCGAAAACTATTTCTATATTTCTGGTACAGAAGCAGTTACATAGAATCCAGACCAATATGAATTTTACGTCGATTTTCGATATACAATGCAGTCACATAACAATATACGGAGTATCTCCTTAGAATAAGGAAGTATGCTTAAATTTATGTATCTCTGTATAACTTTTAACATTACCTTTCTATAGATTATTTGATCATAAAAAAGGCAGTTATGATCGATTTCTTGAATTCGATAAAATAAGCATAACATACGTCACTCCGCGTTTTAATAAGCGAGCTGTATGTTCTTGCATCATTCGATCTGAGCAGTTGTATCACCGAGGTTGGTAATGACACCCCAAGTTCTAATGAGTTTGCCGAACAATATATGTCTTTGTTGTTCAAAATTGCGACATGCCAAAATAATGTGATTTAAATCGGCAATTTCGTAACCACATGTACAGGAACACGAATCGATTAGGATCACTCTAGTTTCAAACATAACATTAATTTCTGATAAATGTAGAATGAACAAAGCGCATAGAAGCTTACCTACTCACATATTCTATATTCAGTTTTACCATTCCTATTCGGCAAATGTACACATTTACCGTTTGAAGCCAGTTAAAGTGGCTATAGTGATTCACTTCAGTTCACTTTTATCGGCAAGGATGGTGAATGTGCACATATTCCAGCAAATGTGCACATTTGCCACTGTATGTATATACATAGGTACTTTGACCGTAACATACATATGTATATACAGGTACACCCATTTGATAGCATCCGACATATGTACATTACATACATGATGATGAGATGACCTATGATTCATTCAAACTTACAGTGACAGTACCTAACTGATTAAAATAGTAATGTAAAAAAAAAATATAATCATATTTTACACAAATTATACGCTAAAAAGAGATAATTTGCATTACTGAATACCTTTAGTCTTGCTAAACCCGTCTAATTTGATCTGCACAACAGATAAAATCAAATGATAATACCAAACCTATTCACTGAAAAATTTTAAAAATCATCCGGTATAAGACTCTCAACAGGTAAACTGATTCAGTCAAATACACAGTGTGGTGCATAATTTCGGAGCTCTAGCCAGAGAAACTTAATAAGGAAACTTTTAATAACAAAAAATTACAAAAAATGTGGCGTAAAACTGTACGAAACCTCTGCAAATTTCACACAAGTAAATATAAATATGATTCATGTTTAGGTTATGTGAACAAATCAGTTAATAAAATTATATTTAAAGACGATAGTTCAGTAAGTTTTATTAATTGAATAATCTGTAATTGAATCTCAAGAGTACGCTAATAGTTTGATTCTTAATAGAAATTGCCTTATTTTAAGTGCTAACAGTTAACAGAGAGGCTAAATGAGCCGTACAGCCCTACAGTGATATAGAGCCTAAAAAAGTAGAACAAATGGGTAGGTACACTTCTATTACAGACATTTTTTGGTCTACTGCTGGAAATGTTCGACTAATATCTTATTTTCCTCATATTTGTTCCACTTTTAGGTAAATTACAACACTCTAATTCGAATAAAGATCAAATTTATTCCAAAACCTTACAAATGTGTCAGTGGAATAAAATTGACATTTATTTCATGTCAAATAAGTAATATATAAATAACTGGCCGTGCCCATCAACAAAATTATCTACAGACAAAGAAATTCAGTGATATATAGGATTATGTTTACAATATACCTAGTGGACAATTTAAGATATTTTTGAAATGTAAATTTATAACCATAAGGATAATTATTCTTATATCAATGTATTTTTTTTGTCAAGCTCTAACAATTCTGTTCAAGGACCAGGGAAAAACATGGCAAAAAAATCTAGTCAAGAGCTTAATGTAAAGGTTTTGGAGTAAATTTTATCTTTATTCGAATTAGAGTGTTGTAATTGACATAAAAATGGAACAAAATATCAGGAAAATAAGATAACCAAAAACAAAGTATTTCACCACCGAAAATCACTGGCGAAAACAAATGTTCGTGCACGTGAAACAACACACGAAAATTGATTTGGAAAATTCTATTATAGTAGTAGAAGTAGTCTATTGTTAGTCCTTTCAAAAACTATTAAATCCAAGCCAATTTCCACAACGTCCACTATGAGTTTCCAAAATTCTCACTGGCTTCGTTAAATTGAGAACAGATATGTTTGAGCTGCCACTGTGTGGTGGAAAAGGTCGCTTAAATCGTCAAATGTACTGAGGCAATTCGGAAAATGCACCGCCAACACAATTTGACGACTTGATGTTGAAGACAAGACATTGTTATAGATGGTTCACATACACTATTGTGCAGTGGTGGCATCTGAAGCATGTGATCGTGACCATAGTAATTGCTAGAGTTGATCCTGCATATGGGCCTATTATATCGGGATATTTCTATTTCGTTAGAACCATTCCAAATGGAGATTTTACAAGACCTTAAAAAATAATTGAGTCAGTCATTGTAATCGATGCAATTATTTGAAATATATATTAAGAATTGCATTGATGTTGAACGCTATTCTTGTGAACTATTATTTTAAAAGTCGTTCAAATCTGTAATGACTAAGCTTAAAAATGCATTTATTCACCAACAGCAGTATTAAAATAAAGCGAATTTCGCAGCTTACAGCGCCACCTATCATGAAGTGAAAAAAACGCTTTAAAAAAGTTCGACATTAAAAATTGTATCTTCAAATTCTTCTATATAATCAACCGAGCTTTTATGACAAGACTCATTTCTACCGCATAAATTGGCAGACTTATTTGGTTGCCATATTCCTAAGAGAAAACTATGTTACAGAATCTATAATAAAACTCTAGATCACTATCACCCACAGGACACCAAACACTTGGATAAATGCCAACGCGTTTCGACAGCAATGCTGTCATTATCAAGGCGATAATAAAACTAAATAAATTGACAACAACCACTTAACAAGAAACCTAAAAATTACACGTAAACAAACACCAACTGTTTCGCATCATTAACTTCGCATTAACGAAAACAATGACGAATGTGGAATAGGACCATTGTCACTGTTCAGCAAACACGACTTGTTTTTGTAAATCTCCAAACTTTCAAAAACATTTAGAAATTTACAATTACTAATCGGTCGAATTAATTTTACATTAGAATGATCAATATTATGATCGTTTTCGAAAATATGTTGGGCAACGCTGGACTTCTCAATTCTGTTATGTTTAAGATTAGCCATATGCTCCTTGAACCTAGTTGAGATGGAACGCCTTGTTTGCCCAATATATTTTTGATTACAATTTTTACAACTAATTTCATAAATCCCCGACTTTTCCAGAGGCTGTACCTTATCTTTAGGGTTACCGATCAGACTTCTCAAATTAGTGCCTGAACTGTAAACCGTCCCAAGATCCAGCCCCTTGAAGATTTTACTCAAACCTTTGGTGATAGAGGGAGCAAAAGGGAGGGTAACAAAGGTGTGTTAGTGACTTCTTCTCGAAAAGTCGTGGATTCTTTCAAAAAATTCCTATAATTAAACTTCCTAATTAATTTATAAATAATTTGAGGTTGGAAACCATTACACCTGGCTCCATGTTTAATGACTTCTAGCTCTTTCTCATACCTAACCTTGTTCAAGGGAAAGGTGAGCAATCTATGAACCAAAAAAATCAGACTATATACGTCAAATTCTAAACAATTCTTATTTCTAATAACTAAGGTATCTAAGAAAGGTAGCTGACCGTGTTCCTCTTTTTCATATGTAAATTTTATGGTTTCAAACCGATTATTTAAACTGTTAATAAAATCGTCAATATTACAATTCTTGGTGTCGAAAATCGCGAAAATGTCATCCACATACCTTAGCCAAACCCTAGGAAAATATTCGCCCGAAGATTCGAAGTCCTTTTTAAATCGGCTCAAGGTTAGCTAAAAAGGGTGACAAGGAGTTACCCATTGCCGTCCCTTCCTGCTGTTCGTAAAAACTACCGTTGAATTGAAAAATATTCTGCTTCATACAGATGTCAGTTAGGCGAATGTATTCCTCGACGCATTGTTGGCTCAAATCGTTTTGAATCAACAAGTCCTTCAGGTATGTCAAGGTCTCTGGAATCGGTACGCTAGGAAAAAGGGAACTAACATCAAATGAAATTAAAATTTCGCTCTCCAGCAACTGAATATTTTGAATTGCTTTAATGAATTCTAATGAATTTTTGACTGAAAAACTGGGTTGCTGTATGGGCAAATTATTAACTTCGGGATAGCAGGATTGGAAACATGTAGCCTACGTCTAATGTCGGTAGTGACAAGGTTGTTGCATGCTTTAAACACATTATTTACGTCTCTAATCATTTTCGGCAAAGGATTTTTACTAAGTGATTTTTAAGGACCACTACTCAATAAGTCCTTGACCCTATCGTAGTAGTCCTCTTTATCTAAAATAACAACCTTGTTCCCTTTGTGGGCTTTCAAATAAAAACAATCTTTTTCTCGCAAACTTCCAATGATTTTAATACACTCGGATTTTTGAGGAGGTTTATAGGATGTCAAATTTTTTGAAATTGTAAGTTTGCAAGCCTCCCTAACGAACTGCTTTGTGGGCTCCGGTAACTTAAGAATAGAGGATTCTATTCCGGCAATAACCCACTCAACATCCGACGCAGGAGTTCGCAAACCAAACTTCAATCCTTTATTCAATAAATTAAGTTCACGTTCATTAAAAGTATGCGAAGATTGATTTTCCACTATGTTTATGACTTTGGACGGAGCACTGTGTTTATTATTATCAAAACAACCTAGCTTCTTTAGTTTTTTCTCATGAGAGAATTTCTTATTTTTTAATTTTCTATCTATAATACACAAACATACATACATATTGCTTTAAGCAGAGCTTCGTTGAGGAAATTTAATCTGTCATATTTTACTCCACATCCGAACGGCAATACAAACATAACTCCGTTCAGACTAATTGGTGATGCATGTTCCTCAAGGACGCCTTGTCAAAACTTATGTTAACTACCGTCTACGTAAGTTTCAAGATTTTATATTTAGCCACTTCGGTTTTACTTGCGGGGACATTCTTCGCCTATTTCACGTCTGGTAGACAAGTGTGGCTAATGCAGGAAATGTTCCAGTCTAGATCCCGGATATAGGACACACTTCAATCGTTTTGAAAATATGCGGCACGCTTCTTTTAATTTAACGACTTGCAACGATAGAAAAAGGGGGACGTCAGTATTTGCGTTAATATTGATTGGATGTATTCAGATATTCACATATAAATTATTAAAATTTACAGTTTGTTTTCATGCAGGAAAAGATAAAATCGGAAAGAATTGTGAATCACTAAAGAAAATTACTCCATTTTATATTGCATGCAGTTTGTGCTTTACATAAACTTTTTATGTGCACAACATTCACCTGCAGAAGTTTATGAACCATTACGAATTTTAACTGAAGCCTTACGTCATTTTACAGCACGTGTACGTAATAGTTTGATTATCTGCTTCCTGTTTTGTTAAATTGTACTTCTGGTACGTTATCTCTCAACCCTTATATTGCTTGTCGAAGCATATCCAGCAGCTATGCCTATAAATATGTAACGCGTGTCATTTTAATAAACACAAGGCACCGTTGTTAATTTAAGAATCGATAATGTAATTAGGAGCAACGCTACTCCAGGGAGATGTTTGAAACTAAACGTAAATACGTATTTTTATCGATTTTGACAATAATTACGTCGCAAATACGGAAAAAGGAAGCGAAACAGGCTGCACCACACAAACATATTAAAATCAACCGCGTCGAATTTGGCAGGTGTTCGATACCGATTCGGAGGACTGTCCGCGCACTACAAGAGAAGACCCTCTTCCAGAATGAGTACATGATTTAACGGACTACCTATACGGTTCCCATGATCTACGTAAAGACGACAAGGAAGCGTCTCCGCTTTCAATTAATGCGGTTGATGCCCAAATTAAACGCTGCTGGTGACTTTTCGCATTTCGCGAGTTTAATTTATTTTATATAAATCGTGGCGAACGCCACAACGGCCGGTCAATTGCTTCGCGTACGCTATCGTCTTTTGTCGTCCAAATACTTAAATGCCAACGCCACATTTTGCATAATTCAACCGTGTCGGATCATATAATAAGGTTTACGTGTAATGTGGATGGTGTTATAATTAGGGCAGTATGAATGGGATGAATGTTGGTGATGAATGTAAGAGATTGTTTGTAATAGCTGCAACCTCTTTGTATATGCGACAAAGATCTTTTGACCAATTTCTTTTCTAAAAGAAGCAAATTTAGGTTTTTATTTGGGCATTCCAGAATTAAGGAGTCTGGTCCATTTTTCACTGATTTCAAGTATACATAAATCACAGTTATTGAACAGTTAAGGATTTTTTTCGAAATAAAATTGGGAAAAAATATATGCAACCATTTTTTTGAAAAACTGAGGTAGTAAATGAACAGACTAAGAATGACATATATAAAGTTTGTGTAGGTGATACCTGCTGCTCACTGTCGTTAATTTTGTTCAAGGAACTGAAACTTAGCTCACTATTACACTCACCCTCATCACATTGTAGCTTATAGCAAATATATAGATCATGTTTTGCATCATCATCATCTTGAATTTGTATCTGATGATGTTTTGGTACCCAACTTAATTTTGTGAAAAGCTTTCTTACATTTGTCACTTTGTTACATTGACTACAAACTTTCACCCGTTTTTTACAAATTTTCTCATTTTTTGTTTGTTCACGTTTTCTTTTAGGTTCTGCCTTTCCTTCTGCAAGTTCCTGTTGCAAGCATAGTTTCGTTTCCAACATTTCTCGATATTTTTGTGATGTAATTGCAAAAGAATATCTTCGTCTGTTTCTTCCATTTCCTTTTGGGTGTGTTCGGGCAGAGCAAATAATCATTTAGAGATTTAGAAATCTCACCCTCATTTTGCTTTTCCTTGTATACCTTTTCTGTAACATTATTCTGTTTATCTACTTCCGCATGCATCAATTCCTTTTGAAGTGGAACCTGACGACAGCACTGGATTTTCAAGAATTTTTATTCTTTCAATGTCAAGGTGTGTTTCATCGACCTGATTTCTGTCATTTATATTTTCTGAAGTGTTTTATTTTTCTTTTGTAGACAAAATTTTGAAATGTCGCCATAAATGGTACAAATCTTGGAAATCTTCATCATTATTTTCTTCATCGACAATTTGGTTAATATTTTCAAACTTTTTTATTTTTTCAGGTCCCACGATTACCAGAAATTCTTGACCCTGTCATTGTCATTAATTCTTGTTTCAGTTCTATCAGCCAAAAACTTGGGGTAGTCTAGGGCATCGGCGTTGAAGGGATAAAGACCAGTTACTTTGAAACCGTTTATTAAAGGTTCTGGCTTGGTTGTGGTGTCAGTTATATTTTGAAGAAGTGGGGAAGACCCTGAAAATTGTTCTCTACCAGATGAGGATGAAAGCCATTCGCTATGAATTCATAAACCGTTTCTCCAGTCATCCAGCCATTGTCACTACGACCAATGTCCCAAGGGATTAAGGGAATTGGAAATTGCTTCAGGAATTCACTTATAGAGGTAGATAACCATAGGACAGCATACATATAGCTCCATTGGCCGAAAAAGAAAACAACTGTAATAAGATCTTTAATTGAAGCTTGTTCAATTGAATAGACATTTCTTGCGCCTGTAGCCGCGTAAACCTTTCCAGTTTTTGGACAAATTTGAGAACCCGTTTTGTCTCCATTATATATTCTTGAAGGATTTTTAATGACGTCTTCTAAATTTTTATCTTTTAGAACAGAAGAATTAAATAAAATTCAGGCATTTCTCAGAAGACATCCCCAAATTTGCGAGAGAACAAGTGAAGGAGTAACAAGTGCTAGTTCTTGCGTATCTGAAAGTGATATCCAAACATGGTTTTTGAAAATACAAAAATACATAAAAGATAAAAATTTATAAGACGTCATTAAAAATCCTTCAAGAATATATAATATATATATTCAGGTAAGTACTTAATCAATTCAATAATTGATTAAGTACTTACCTGAAAGAGATGTATGTAATGATGTAATTTACCAAGTATTTTCTTCGGCGGTTGTTGTTGTTGTTGTGGGAGGCCTACAAGAAGCTCTGTGACCAGGATTTTTTAACTTAAATTCTATTGTGGAGTTATGTATATATCTCATATTTACTGGAAGCAGTTCCTATATGAAGCTATGCCACATTTTACTTCGTGTACGGCTGCATCAATTAATGCAGAATCATAATCCCTTCTCTTCGGCATGAAGACAGGAGTTCAATCTACTGGAATTTGCATTGGACACTTAATTAAAACATCAATAAATTTCAAAATGGAAGGATGACTATATACAAAATTGAATGCGTTTGAAAAGGAGGTCAATACACCAAGAAAACACTAACATCAGTTATTGAACACGTGTCCAATAAATATGAATAATTTTATTTTTGCATACAATTATTGGACACAATATAATTTTTATTTTTAGTATTAAATGCGACTATACTATACGAAATAGTTAACTATACGCACCTTTGCAAGCTATACACAAATAAATTCCAGAAAAACAATTATTTTAGAATCTTAAGCACTACCATAGACACAGTAGATCTTAAGAAATCCGTTAAGATTTCAATATGAAATGCGATGCGCAGGTTTGTAAGAAGGGCAAATACAGATTTCTGTAATTCATAACGAATTCAAATAGAAAATTTAATGCAAAAACTAGAGGGAGCAGTTTTATGTAATTGCTAGATTGTTGGTTTGCTGTGACGCTTACTATACGCACAAAAAATTCTACTGTTTACCTTATTGCTATTTTCTTGCTCATTATGACAATCTGCATCATCCTCTGCAAGAAGCAACTCTAAATGTGGATAATAGGTTATAAATGATTGTATTGGTGGTTGCCTGCTTGACAACACTAAGCAATAACTGGTCAAATTGTTCGACAGTTGCAAAGTTGCAAAGTACTGCTTGTGACTATCACACTGTCGATGCGTGTTTTAAAGTTGTGAATGTGATTGCTTTTCCTATATGAGACAAGTGTTTTGAGTCGAAGCAATGTCGTCTGATAGTGAACATTCTAGAAGAGACCCCTTTTCAACGGATAGTGACGTTGAAGTAATGAGTTTTGATTTTCAGTAAAATATGCCTTTCTTTGTTCACGATTCGTAGATGTGCACGTCATGAACTGAATTGTCGGAATCTCCAATACAGAAATAACAAAATACCTTTAAAAGTAAAATATTAATATACCTAACTGCAAACGCGATTTTATGTTGGTACCGGCGTCTGCTGTTGTCGCAAACGCGATTTTATGTTGGTACCGGCGTCTGCTGTTGTCATATACCCTTCTGTCATTTTTGACATGTGGTTTATTCATGGTTTGCTTCCAAATTCGTGCATTTGCAACAACTACGAATTTGAGATTTTGGAAAAGCCATCGTTACCTTATGAGGAAAAAAAGTTGTACCAACAAAAGGGGAAACTAAATTTGAACATGTAATGGCCTTAGCTAAAAGTTATGTGCCACAGTGTGACTTCTGGTTCTATCAAGACATCGAAAATTACCGCAAAGGTTTTGCAGAACAAAACGCTCTTACTTCCGTGTCAGAATTTATTGATAATGAATAGATAAATTTCCTTTATTTCTTTCAAAATCTTAAACTTAAACTCTGCTCTCATGCAAAGATTTCGTGAAGTAAAATATTTGTTTGTACTATTACTGATGTTGTTACTTTTAGAATATTTTTTTACAGAAATTGCGCAATAACCAGGCAAGTCGATTGGTTTTTTGCCCATATCTTTTGCATGCTTTTCTTCTGGTGCTCCAAATTTTCAGTAGCACAATGCAAATCATGTTTAGCTTGTGATCAGATTTTTACTTCTGCTTAATGTTTGGAATAGTTAATTATTTTGTTGCAGGATAAAAAGCCAGCCATATCTAATTGACTTAAGAATTGAAGTCGATTGATCGAGCTATGCCAAGACAGTTTATCGAATTGATTGTGGGAATCGAACAAACAGTCTTCCTTGATAGATCTCATTACTACTTACTAGTATCAACGTTACTAGGCAAAAATGTCTGTTTTGGAAAGAAAAATATCCAGACACCATTCATCAATAAACTATCTACACGTTTCCCAACAGTGATAGTTTGGTGTGGATTTTGGACTCGACGCATGATTGCTTGTTTTAATGATATTACGATTAATGGGAAACTTGATTTTGCCATCAATTTTTAGAGGAAGTAAATTCTCAACTTGGAGAAATGAATTTTCCGGTAAGATTGTTTGATTTGACTCGATTAAATCTCCAACCTGTCACAGGCCTAAACAATCAAACCCTACCCTACTGCATTAAAATATAGCCAACAAATACTCAAATTTAAAATTCCGTTTTTTGTGGATATCATTTACTAGCCAGTATCTATTTTTATAGCAAAAGCTCTACCGTAAAACAACAAAAGGGCTTCCCTGTAAGTGACTATAACCAGAAGTTGCACTACTGCAGAAAATAAGTATATACCCATTCTTGTATCCTTCTGAACATTGGCATTGGTTTGCTGCAACATATTTCCATAGTATGACATACTTAGTAACTTTCATAATATAGTAATTGATAACAATTATAATAGATTTGAATTTTTTTTTAGTACTGATGAAATAACTTTCTGTTCCATGAATTTGTATTTAACTACTTCTATTTCTTAGTTTTCTAGGGACTACAATATTGTAATAAAACTTTCTTCTCTCTCAGGCGGCGATTTGGGTGACTCATTTTCTTTGTGCTCAATAATTGAATTCGTTTTTTTATTGTTTTATGGAGATTAAGGTTTAGGCACAACCGAATCAACCAATTTTCACTCCAGGAATAATATTCGTTATAATTTTTATAAAGCCGACATGGCTTTACATGCTCTGAGCTGGCGAGATTGATTAGATATTTTGAACAATGTCTGGAACAATTTAACCTGCTGCGAATAACTTCCAACAAACTCTTTATGGCAGATTTGATCGTTATGCGTAAATACATAGAAAGCAAAACATCTGTTAATCCAAGGCTGACTATTTACGAGCATTTTTATTGTGTTGGAAAATCACACTTAACTTGTACACCAATACATCAACAATGTACAAATATAACCACACTGATAGAGTATGCTACGGCGCTGGCCAGACGAACTTTAGAGAGGGCTGCCAGGTTGAAGAATCCGGTCATATGGCATCTTTGGGGGCTAAATCCTAACAGACACTTCCTCGTGATAGGACACGACGTATCCTCGACGCAGTAAATACCTAGACCTCAGCCAATATTAATAACTCCATCTGGACTTAGACACCTTGGACCTAGACACCTAGACCTTAGACCTTTCGGGCTTGAGGAACCCAACATAACTGACAAAGATGCTAAAGGACTCTGCGGTCCAGTCTTGGGCTGTGGGTGTGCCTAAAATTAAAACGACCAAAGATGTGACATGCAGTGCGAGTGCGAGTAAATTGGTTGCTGTGTAATCTATGCATCAAGACTTCAGTGTTTTCTTTTTCTAAAAACTGGAAACTTTGCAAAATAATTCCAATCTTCAGAAAGGGTGATGCAACGGTTTTTCAGCTATAGTTTTTAGAATGAGTTCTGGTGTACCACAAGGGTCCAATCTCGGTGTATTACTTTTTAATATCTTTATAAATGACTTACGTGAGAAACTTGGATATAAAGTCTTAAAAACTCAACCGTCTATGTTCGTTATGACATTGCGTATGTGTACACACAATGACATACATGCATCTGCAATACTCTTCTGATATCGTCGAACCGTATCCGATCTAAAGAAGACGAGTTTAATTTATTTAAAGAATTAAGTTAGGAGCATGCGGTGGATGTGTAACTAATCAAATTCAACCCCACGGAATAGCTCTTCTTAGGGCATTATACTTACAATTAGATTAACTGTACGCTCCATTTCTATGTATAACAACTAGCGATGCACCCGTCAACCGCCGGCTATAATACCAGGAAATGTAGATATATCCGTAAAGGTGTCTATTGGGGTAATTGATAGTATTATGGTGATACTTAGAACTCGGACAGTTATCGGGTTATATTAGAAATGTATTCATTTTTTAATTAAACGGGAATCTACAATACAATACAAGCAAAATGTTTACTCCTGTACTTTTCTCGTTCTTTATTTGAAAAATTATGTGACTTAAACCTGAATCCACAAAATTTACAATGGCACTAAATCAATTATGAACAACTCGCAGAGTACAGCAGTAAAAACAATGTTAATAACGGTATGTTTCTTATGTACGGCACATCATTAATGATCCTTTAAAGGAGTGAAATATGTAACAAGAACGAAGTCGAACAGTCTCCCATTGTAACACGACACATAAATCAATTATTCAACAGTAAAAGTTTTGGTGCGTCCTAATTGAAAATCAAGCATTATTATATAGTTTTCATGCATATGCATAGCAGCAGAACATATTATGTTTTACCTTTTAATAGATACAAACATTATTCACGGCAGCTACTAGTTCCACTACCAAAAACGTAATTAATTTACAAATGTAAATTGTTGTTTTACGTATTGATTTATAGTTGCTTGCTACTTCTTCATTAGTATAGCCATAGTTTGGTATTCAATACGCCTTGAATATGCATTAAGCTCCCATACATACACACGTAGTTAAATAGGAGTTGCATATATGTATGTATGTATAAAGATGATTTCGGACAAAGTACAAACTGCGTTTTATTTTGTCGATCTTATCGACTACATACAATAATATAATACTAAATAATGTATGGGGCGACCTCTGACTTTTATTCATATACAGATACATACGTACGAGCTTCATGTCAATATAAAACAACACGTAATATACTTACATATGTTCATGAAAATTAGGTCTGTCATCGATATTATTGTACGCATCACACGGTTATGAAAGTAATTCAGTTTGTACGAGAATGTATGAAAAAATAATAAATATAATAATAAAAATAATAATAGTAATAATAATAATAACAATAATAATAATAATAACAATAATAATAATATATGCAAGCCAGCATAAGCGATCATAAACCCTGCAAAAAGAGCTTACCTAGGAATGTAGGAACAGAGTTAAACGAGTGCTGAAGACGGAACGGAACGGCAAAAACATAATAAACGCGATAACAACTTACGCTACGTCACTAATGACTTATAGCTACAGAATCCTGTCATGCACCAACACTGAACTCCAGAATCTACAGATAGCAACGCAAAAAGCGTTTACAATTCATAGAGGAGTTCATTTTAAGAGTTCGCTAGAAAGATTCTATCTTCCCAGAACATGGGGAAGAGAAATACCCCACGCGATTGATCAATATGCGATAATGGAACTTACCTCTATCTTAATATCCGGCAAACATTAACAATGCCGAGGAATTAATAACGCAGTGGAAACGGAAGCTCCTGCATGGACGGCATCCAACAATCCTGGAAGGCGGCCATCTAGATAAACGGGCCACGTACATTGGTTGCCTCATGGAGAGCTCTATGCGGAGACTGAAGGCTTCGTCTTTGCTATCCAGGATTAAGTGATAGCGACAAAATCCTGCTGCAAACATATAATGAGAGATCCAGGTATCCAAAACAATAGTATGCGGCCATAAAGAAGAAATAATCGACCACCTGATCCCCAAACAATACAGAGACAGGCACAATGACGTCGCCGACATCTTGCACCTTAAGCTCTGCGAAAGGTATGACATCCGGGTTGAGTGCTAGACACATCCTGCTGCAAGATCCTTTAGAAAAGCCCGTGAAGGTTCTCAAGCTTCCACTGGCCAAGATACTGGGCTCCATAGAGGACACTAGGATGCTCGAGTGGAAGTGATAGATCTGATAGGGTTGGTACAATGAGCATCTACCTCAAGTGCTTGGTCAGTAAGGTCTCCACGCTAATTTGTGAAAAAAGTCGTATATTCAAATGCAGAAGGCAATCCTCCTAAACACCTGAAATATAGTTAGATATGCATTTGGAGAGCACGATGACTAAGCGAGGCTTTCTCTTTAATAACTTACCAACCAATATGCAACACAACTCACGGATATATCCACTTAAAAGCTGTAACTTTTGGACAATAATAATACATCCTATAGCCAAGACCAAGTTGACCATGTGCTCCAAGAATGGTAAAGACGTACTGATACGTTATAGGCAGCACACGTTCATTATAGGTTAGAGTAGAGCATTTGGATATATTGAGCGACAGTCTATTAGTCTTGGACCATATCAAGATCCGACCTTCTGCAGCAGGATGCAGTCAATTGTGAAATTAATTGAGGAAAAGCCTTTAGATCGTCGGAGTACAAAAAATATCTGCAGTTTACAGTGTAAATAATATCATTGACAAATAAGAGGAACAAGAGGGGGCCAATACTCGAGCCCTGTGCTATGCTGGAGGTCGTCGACTATTTGATGTTAGTAAAATTCCTATAACCAACCTGGAATGTCTATTAGTCAGATACGATTTCAATAAGACACATAAGGGAGCAAAACTGAACCCAACTTTCGAAGGAGGGCGCAGTGGTCCATCTGGTCAAATACTTCCTGAAACTCATGGTAGATTGTATCCACCTGACCTGGTTGGTAGCCAACGTTTCAAAGTGGAGCACTATGTAGAGTGTTTGAGTGGCATAAGAAGTCGAAAGAATCAGTTGCAAATTGCAGAAATTAGCGACTTGATATAAAATATGTAATCGCTAGACTGACGGAAAACGAATTTCTGACATTCTTGATTGATCCTATGGTTCCACTCAAAAAATTATTCATGAAGATGAAAAAACGATTTGAGTGAGAGTCAGAATTCGACAAGGTAACTGCAACATAATCCATTGTTTTTAAACAATGTGAGGATAGTTGGTTTTATCAAGTATACAATGGAAGCATAAAGACAGCACAAGACCGCAGAATGTCAAAACTGTCCAAAACGGAAAAGTGATGCCCCTGATTCTTTTTGATAAATGTGGCATTACTAATGATCACATTGCACTTAGAGGAGATACAGTGACTGGGAAGTACTATTCTAACATACAGTTGTGGAAAAACGTAGTAGGACAGTTATTGTATAAAAATATATTGAAAGTCTCCCATTTCTATTTTCAATTAGTGTACTTCGAGGACCCCTAAAGGCAAAATTAAAGAAAAAAGCGGCCGCTTTAGACTTTGGTTGGATTCACAGATCAGAGATTGGTGAACTGATAATTGAAGAATTAGGGTGTATAATTCATGCCCTCTTACTCCCCCGATCTTGCTCCATGCGAGTTCCATTTGTTTCCTGAAATCAAAATAGGATTGGCAATTTGGATTTAGAGCTCAACAATGCTGTTATGAGTATACTAAACAGGCTATCAAAAAATGATTTCTCAGGAGTTTATGACAAGTGGATACAGCTTCTAAAGATTTCTGATACACCCTCGTAGGTATTACATATTTAGTATAAAGAAATCTCACTGATATGTTTGTAATCCTCACTTTACTTAAAAAAGAACTGTCCAAACTTTTATTACAGAGAATAGTCCACCTGATATCTACGTATGCACATCTCTTGCTAGCTGTTGGTGTTAATTTCCTCGCTCTTCTTATATCCTACACCTAACCCAATAGAAAACCTTGTTCTAATTAACTTCTCTTGTAAGCATTATCACGACCGTGATAGGTTTAATAAAGACATCGCCGGAGAAATTAATAATTCCTCCCTTACACCATGAAAATTAATTTCAATATTTGTCACTACAAACGCTGCGTTCAAGTAAAATGCATATTCATCCGCCGAGGTCGACGTGGAAATTAACCCACGTGTCAGACATGCATGAATAAATTAACATGCTTCGCTTGTTTTAGCTTTGAACAATACTGAACGTTCAAGCGGCAGGTGATGTTTGAAAAGACTCATTGCTCTTACGGTAGTTAATTGCTCCAATGGTTAGCAGTTTGATTGGTCGTAGGGGCGATTCTATCGAGAAGTCGTTCAACCTTTACGAATTTATAAAATATTACCTGTAAAAAGTCGGATAAAATAAAAACGTATTTATTTGAATATCGTTAATCGATGGGTTCGGTTTTTCTCATCACGCAAGTGATTCTCCTAACTAGCATACATGACAAGAACAATATTCGCATTCTTGCATTTAATCTATCTCTGCCAATTGCATCATTCCTTTCTTGTTATCCGAAAATAAAATAGCAGGGGATCATCCGCCACCAAGCACTGTAGCAAAGAGTAACAGCAACAGTACTCTGGTCTGTAGATGTTTCGATGAAATTTTTCTGGTTTGGGTTAGAGGAAATGATTTAATTCCTAATTAATGGGAAATGTTGATGGACCTCAACGTCGGTCTTCTCATAGGATCTGGATAACAGTTTGTAGGATCTACGAGAGGTGACTAATAAGCGAGCTAACTACGATAGCTCCTTTTTTCCGAAATGTTCTTCATTAGTATTGTAGCTGAGTCATAGATGCGCTCTTAATTAGAGTTTCCAGACGAACCAAGGCAGAAGAAGTACTCATTCCCAACATCTTGGTTTGATGATGATCTCCAGTCGCTTCAAATATAATTTTTCCAAAATTGACCAAACAAAAGTAGTTTGTTTTTTTAATCGTTTGTTGCTGGAAGGAAATTTCTGTTTTAGACCAATGATAGACAAATTTTTCCTGTTTAGTAAGCATGCTTGGTACAGATAGTTTTTCTTTATTGAAGGCAGACTATCCAACAAGCGTACAGATGGAAATAAAACTGTTACTAAGTGATTGAAAACGATATCTAATACAAATTTGCAATCGAGATATTATGTTGGAATTTAAGGATTACCAATAGATCAAGTTCTATCTCTCTATGGAAGAACAATTTGCAAGCATCTAAGACATAAGTACCTATCTATAAAATCAAGAATTTTGTCTGACCTTGAAACTAAGGGAAGAGGACTAATGGCAAGGCATTTCATTCGAATTCCGTTAGATATGTTGTGGCGTCTTATCCAGAATGTCAACGTCCACTTCAGAAGACTAAACATTAAACGCTGTCATATCCAAAAAATTCTTCCAATAGTCTTTGCCAAGTAATCATTCTGCAAAAACTTCAAAAAGATTGTCGCACATTCAACTCCACATATTTGAATGCGAGAGATTATGTTCGAATTTAAGAAGACAGGTTAAGGTTATTGTTAAGAACAATAGATCAAGTTGTAGTCTTTCTATGCAAGAGCAATTAGCAAGCATGTGAGAAATGAGTATCTATAAAATCAAGAATTTTGTCTGACCTTGAAACTAAGGGAAGACGACTAATGGCAAGGCATTTCATTCGAATTCCGTTATATATGTTGTGGCGCCTTATCCAGGATTTGAACGTCCACTTCAGAAGACTAAACATTAAACGCTGTCATATCCAAAAAATTCTTCCAATAGTCTTTGCCAAGTAATCATTCTGCAAAAACTTCAAAACGATTGTCGCACATTCAACTCAACATATTTGAAATCGAGAGATTATGTTGGAATTTAAGAAAGATTAACAATAGATCAAGTTGTAGTCTTTCTATGGAAGAACCATATGCATGTAAGCAATAAGTATCTCTAAAACCAAGAATTTTTCTGGCCTTGAAACTAAGGGAACTGAACCATTGTCATTCTTGGGCACTCTTCAATGTAGTATTCGCCATGCAGTAAGATGTTTAAAGATTGGATTATCTTCTTCTCTGTCAAACCTTTTCAACAACTGCTCTTGTACTGATACTTTGTAGTCTTCCTACTTGTAGTGAGCGTCGTCTTCTGAGGATTCGTGATATTGGCACGTTTCTTGTTCTGCCAGCGGCTCAGGTCTTGTGGATTTCTTCCTTTCCTTTCATATTGTTTAAATACAACACATATCTGATTAATGCCTCTCTTGATTAGACACACACCACACGGTTGGGAATCCTTGGCTGCAATTCTCTATGGCCGTTTATCAACATTTTTGCATTAACTTTCGCTCTGAATTCTGAGCACATACGATGCCTTTAATTTGTCCATAATTTCCCAATATATCTGTCATTTGGTCCGGTGTAAGATCCCGATGACTTGGAGCCAACTGACATTTTCAGGTACAGTTCAGAGCTTACATCTTTATGTTAAGAGTTGGTCACACTGACAATTGAATTTTATTGCAAGTAAGTTACCTTCAGAAAAAGATGGGAAAATTACATTACATTTATGAGGGAAAGAGGAAACTGCATGATGACAAAGTATGTCTGGTAAGTCATAACTTTTGAATAACAATTTGTGGCATAAACGCTTTGGTCACTTAAATAAAGGAGACAATATTTAAAGATAAAATTGTGAATCAAAATTGCGATGTATGTCACAGAGGTAAATTGAAATCGACATCTTTCCCTAAGCACAGTGCAAGTAGATCCACCGCTATGTTACAATTGATTCATTCAAATGTAGCAGGTCGAGTTGCTCCAACCTCAAAAGGTGGAAGCAAATATATAGTAACTTTACTTGATTACTATTTTCGATATTGTACGGTGTGCGTGTATTGTACTATAAGGAAAAACTCAGATGTTTTGTCAAAATTTACTGAATTTAAAACTAGAGTAGAAAATTTACATAACACAAAAATAGCAACTATAAGAGCAGACAATGGAGATGAATATTTATAGAATAAATTCAAATTATTTCTGAAAGATCATGATATAGGTCATAAATTAACAATACCTGGCACACCTCAACAAAACGGCGTAGCCAAACGTTTTAACCAAACCTTATCTGATACTGCAAGATGCTTGTTAATACAATCAGGTCTGAAATTAGATTTTGGGGCAGACGCCATTATGACAGCTTGTTATATTAGAAACCGTTGCCCAACAGGTGCAAATAAAGGAGTTGCTCCTATAGCAGGGTGGAAGAAAATGGAGCGAATAATGTTGATCATTTGCTGTGTCTACGGTTGTAAGGCATGGGCGTCAAATAAATTTCGACTTAAGTTAAGTTAAGTTATCTCCTAAGGGAACGCCATGTATATTTATAGGATATGACGAGAATGCTAAAGCATACCAATTTTACGATGATGCCAAAGATGAATTTTTTATAACTAGAGATGTTAAATTTTCAGAAGACGTTTTTCCTATGAGACAGCGAGAAGACGAACTGCTAAATTGGAAATTAACACAAAACATCGTAACAAAAGAAAGATCCATCCAAATTCCAACAGACGAAGGCTTAGAGTTTTTAGGAAATCAAAACCATAAAAAAGGATGATCTAAACATTAATCAACAAATAGAAAACGAAGAAGAAAATGAAGAAAACGTAGAGAAAGTTGACATTCCTAGAAAAACTTAAAGCGGACGGACGATAAGAAATCCAACTGGGCTGGAAGATGACGAAGTAAATGAAACCACAGTAGACGAAATCCCCGAAGTATATTTAACATTAATGAACGAATGTTGAGATCCCAAGAATATGCATATGGCGATGCAAGATGAAAACAGAGAAATATGGAAAAATGCGGTAGAAGAAGAATTCGAAAGTTTGTTAAGAAATGAAATCAGGAAATTTGTAAGGAAGAAAAAGACGATCAGACCAATCAAAACAAAATGGGTATTTAAAACGAAGAGAGATGAAAACGGTGACGTAATAGCACATGGAGCGAGCGTTGTTGCATTAGGTAATACTCAAAGACCTGGAATAGATTTTGATCAGACGTATTCTCCAGTGGTGCAGAAGAAAACTATGAGAATGCTGCATTAGCAGCTGAATTAGACTGGGATATAAATCATTTGGATATCAAAGCAGCCTATTTATCAGCAAATTTAGAAGAAGACATATACACTGCCCACGATATACAAAGCATGCAATTAAGGGATGATATCTATAACGATTTAGAAACAAAAACATTTAATACACCATGGGTCTATCCGTAAGCGTTAACGAGAAAAAAAAAATAAAACGCATTAAATGAAAACAATGTAATAATGGTGCAATTATGTTAGGGTGCTTTAAGCTCTTTCGTAAAGGCTACTACAAAATTTAGTTTTCTTTTATTTGTGATAAATGGGTGGTCCTAAAAAGGACCTTTTTGAGAGACAGGAGTGTGTGTGTGATGTGTTGCCCATTTGCAAGAACAGACGCCTGTAATCGTAGGGTAAATCCTGCACTGATGTGCTACCGCTGTACAGTATGCGTCAAAGTTTGTGACGAGAAATAATTTTTTTTCTGGTTTACGCTTACAGATAGACCCATGGTGTATTAAATGTTTTTGTTTCTAAATCCTTATAGTTATCATCCCCTAAATGCATGCTTTGTATATCGCGGATATGATGAAGTATTGAACACTCTACGAACAAAGTTTGATAGTTTACCCACGACACACGATATCAAGGAACAATCTGGTATGCAAACTAGCAATAAAAGCTTAGTAAAGCAAAGTATATGGTTTGCATCAGTCTGGTATCAATATGGAACAGGACATTGGACAATTTTATTAAATCCAAACAGTACAATCGTTCAATAACCGACCCATGTATGTCGACGATATATTAATTTTTGGAAAATTAGAACATGTAGAAAATTTCAAGAATAAAATCAAGAACAGATTTGAAGTAAAAGACCTAGGAGAAGTAAAACATATTCTATCCATAAAAGTGACACGTGAGGATGGAAAAATAAAGTTAAATCAAACAGCATATGTAAACGAACTATTGAAAGAAACCAACATGCAAGATTCAAAAGAGGCCAAAACACCATTGCCTTTAGGTGTGAAATACGATGAGTGTGAACAACGCAACAAAAGTCTCAATGAAGATCAAAAGAAGTTATATCAGAAAATCATTGGAAGCAGAAGCTACGAGACCCGATGTAGCATTTGCAGCAACATTTATGTCGCAATTTAATCAAGATCGAAAACAACACTAGTGTGAAACATATATTGAGATACTTAAATGCCACCATGATTGGGCATCAAATCAACTAGATCTAAAATCATTTAGTGGGTACATGTTTGTCCTAGCAAACGGAGCTATAACATGGAAAAGTGAAAAACAAAGAAGTACGTCATTGAATACAGCTGAAGCAGACTTAATAGCCCTGACAGAAACCGCGAAAGAATACATTTTTTATAGAAAACTCGCAACAGAAATACAACAACAAAAGTTCTTCGAAAAAGGTTTTTGTATAAAAATGGACAATCAGAGCGCTATCAAACTAGCTGAGAATAAGATGACGTTAGAAAGATCGAAGAACATTGATCTTCGACACTTTTTTATTAGGGATATGAGGGAAATACGGCTGCAGTGTATTCCATCAAATAACAACCTTGCCGATTCATTCACCAAAACCTTAAGTGGAGTCAAAATGCAGGAACATTTAAAGAAAATGGGAATCCTGGTGGGGGTGTTAAGAGTTGGTCTGGTTGACAATAGAATTGTTTAAACGTAACAGTTTATGTGTGACTTCTTCAATCGATTTCCATAAACCTTTCCCCTTCATATACCAATTAATGACAATTAGTGCTTTTTTGACATCTTTTTATTCTATTTTGCGCCAATAGCGTTTGGAAACTAGACACGAAATGAATGATCTGCACACCAATATGTTAACAAGCTCCATTATCTACAATAACTATCCTTATAAGATTTTATTAATTCAAACTGTTAAACCAGCAAATCAGTTTCGTTGGTTGCATCATTTCGTTGAAAGAATCTTACAACAAGAAATTGATGTTCAGAATTTATGGACGAAATGTCAATTTACCCGCCAATATCTAAGCAAAATATGTAGACGTTATTGGTCTTAGGAGAATCCAATGTACAAAATCTTCTACGAGGGTGATTGGTGTCTACTTTTTTGACAATCAGAATGAAATTGCTGCAACAGGCAATCCTGTGGGTTATGCTGAGATTATTTCCGACACAGCAGTTGAAGCTGCTTTGGCAAAGCATCTACAATAGATGGAGCTGGCCAAGCATTTGATTCAAATTCTGTTAGATTTGTTGTGACGGTAGTTCGCCCCATGATAACCTACGGAGCTGTAGTATGGTGGCCAAAGGCGCAGCAGGTGGGGGCGGCCAGAGCGCTGGGTGGGGTTCAGAGACTAGCCTGCCTCTGCATCACCGGCGCGATGAGATCGGCCTCCACTGCGGCGTTGGAGGTTATCCTAAACCTGCCACCGCTACATATCTACATCCAAGGAGCTGCGAGGTCCGCAGCATACAGGTTGGCGTATAAACAAGCGCCGATAAGTAAATCGCACGGTGCTGAATACCAAAAACTGTTGAATGAACTCAAGGAGGCACCCCTCACGGGAGCGCCAAGTGACTCCATGGTTCAGAAATTCAACTTTGATAGGAAATATCAGGTTATAAAACCGGACAAGAAGGACTGGGAGAAAGGGTCTCCGATAAGAGCGGACTCGAACTGGTATACAGAGGGCTCCAAAATCGAACATGGCGTGAGTGCCGGCATATATGGAGGAAAGCCCAGGAAGGCTCTCTCGATAAGCTTCAGCAAAGACACAACGGTCTTCCAAGCTGCTCGGACAGCCAAGCAACGCTTAAAGCGATTAGTTCAGCAAATGTTGACTCCAAACTGGTTTGGGACTGCGTTAATGCCCTAAATGAGGTGGGTTCCCAAAGGAAACTAATTTTGGCCTGTGTTCCCAGCCACGAGGGTGTGAAGGGTAATGAGGCGGCAGACGAACTGGCCAGACAAGGTTCGTCGTGGCAATTCGTCGGGTCCGCCCCATCCTTCGGCACCACCAAATCACAAATCAGAAAATCCATCAACGAATGAATTCACAGTAGGTCCAGGGACTGGTGGCACAGATCACCTGGGCAAAGACAGGCAAAAGAGTTCCTAAACGAACAGAAATCTTAATTCACTAGCGACCTACTAAATAAAGACAGGAAAACCGTCAAAATGTTAGCAGGCCTGTTGACAGGTTACTGCAGACTGAATAGGCATATGTATAACATAGGCCTAGCGGAAAATGCCTTGTGCAGATTCTGCAAGGAGGAGGAAGAAACCCCAGTCCATGTGCTGTGCCACTGCGAAGGCCTGGCAAGGACAAGGTTTCTTATTTTGGGCACATAGTATCCCACAGCACTAAGCTACACACAGAAGCCGCTCTCAAGGACGTTAAGCCTCATAAAGAGGGCAGAGTTAGAGGGCGCCTTCTAGGATTACTGCGGATCACAATAGACCGGGAAGGTCGCGGTGAAAAAGGCACGTAGGACCACCCCTAATCTAATGTAATCTAATCTAATCTAATCTAGATATGTTATGCGTCTTATGCAGAATGTCAACGTCTACTTTAGAAGACTATATCTGGTCTGGCTTAGAATATAATTGAATATTATAAAATATATTAACAAAATTCTCATAACTGGCAACATTAAACGCTGTCATATCCAAATTGCTAACTAATCATTCCCCAAAAACTTCAAAGAGGTTGTCACACATCCAACTCATTTGGTAAAATTTTGTTGAAGATTTTCAATGTCTTGGTGGTTTATACGATTGTGTTATTTATTTTGTAGAGAATGCAGTAGGTATCTAACGTAACCTGAATATAGTTTTTCTTGCTTACCTTAAAGTTAATCCTTCCATGAATTCTGCGGCTTCATTTTTCATCAATAAGCAGATTTGCAGTTCTTTTCTTGAACACAACCCAACTTGACCATAATTAAGTTGTTTACCAATAGAAAATTTGACCCTTACGATCTCATAAAATTCTATTTGCATTTTACTGAAGGCCATTGTTAGCAAAGTACAAGGTATTTACATCATTATTTTTTATTCATGTATTTAATTGTATGTTAACATGTTTCGTAAACGCACTATTTTTTATTTATTAATTCATAAGCAATTGTATGTATATTTCCATGTACTTGTGTCAAATATCACTATAAAAGTCAGGCCCTCAGTGTTTACCTCTCATTCCAGCGATAACCAGTGAATACCCACGGCAACAAAGGTAACACCATCCACTTAAGGTACGAATTTAAGCCCAAACAATTTTATTGTTCCAGATGGTTGCGGGAATTCTACTCTCATTAGTCGCAATATTAGCAGTGGCAATCTATGCCTACTACAAGAAACATGAAAGGTTCTTCAAGCTAGGATCTCAATTACCAGGACCACGTTATATAGAAACTCTGAAGAGGTATCTAGATACTAGGAAACCACCAGAACAGAGTGAGTAGGAATCCACGTCCTCCACCCATAAGCCGTGCTAAATTAATTTTTATTTTGATTTAAGTTTTCAAGGTGGCACTCAATGTAGCAGCGAAATATAACAATTTGGTGAAAGTTTGGGCTGGACCCTATCTTCTAGTCGGATTGTTCAATCCTCAAGATGTCGAGGTAATTTTCATTCTAACTATAATTTCTGAATTTCTCTAACGGTGTCACTTTACAGCTCATTCTCGGCAGTCATGTGCATTTGGAGAAATCAGCTGAATACAAATATTTCCAGCCGTGGTTTGGTAATGGGCTACTCATCAGTTATGGTATGATATAAAATAAAGTTTCGTAATTAATCTATACTTTTAACTTAATTTGGAAAGGTGATATTTGGAAGAACCACAGAAAAATGATTGCACCAACGTTCCACATGAACATCCTCAAATCATTCTTCCCACAATTCAACGAAATCAGCCGAAAAGTTTGCAAAAAAATGGAAAGGGAAAAGGGAAAACCTTTCGACTGTCACGAGTATATGAGTGGGGTTACTGTTGATATTTTATTGGGTAAAAATTAGGTGAGACTATGATAGGTTTCAAGATAAAACATGTTGAATTTACAGAAACTGTCATGGGTTACAAGGAACCAAGAAGTGAAGACTCAGGATTTGAATATGCTTTGGCCGTAATGAAGTAAGCATCCAATAGCAAAATATAACTTGTACAAAATCTTTTTCAAATTTGCAGGATGTGCAACATTCTCCATCAAAGATCTTACAAACCATGGCTACGTTTTGACTCCATCTTCAAGAAGACCCAATTCAGCAAAGACCACGATAAACTGCTTAGTATCATCCACGATCTAACTAATAAGGTATTTCTAATTTCTTAATTTAATTTAATTAAAAAAAAATATTACAAAACAACGTTTTAGGCCGTAGACAGCAGGAAGAAAGACCATTTGCAAAAGAAAAGCGAAATCTACGAACCTAAAACTACTCCAACTCAGGAAGAAAAACCAAAAGTTGAGCTAGCCAAAGAAACCATTCAGGGATACAACAATGGTACAGCTGTTCGTGATGATTTAGATGAGAATGACGAAAACGATGTTGGTACGTCACTTCCTAACTGAAAAAACCTTTTTCAAAACAATATACACATAAAATTATAGGCGAAAAGAAACGTTTAGCCTTCCTCGATGCCTTAACCGAAGCTGCTCTACAAGAAGGCGTCAATTTCACCGAACAAGAAGTCCGTGATCAAGTTAGCACGATCATGTTCGAAGGTCACGATACCACCGCTGCCGGCTCCAGCTTCGTTCTGTGCATGTTGGGAGTACATCAAGATATTCAAACCAAAGTTATTCAGGAGTTAGATGATATCTTCCATAAGACCGACAGGCCAGTTACTTACCAAGATACCTTGGAGATGAAGCTTTTGGAGAGGGTTATCATGGAGACGCTCAGGATGTACCCACCAGTACCAATAATCGCTAGAAAACTTAATGAAGATGTAAAATTAGGTAAACATCCTATTACTCGATTATGTCTCACTAACTCAGAGGAATTAATACATTTCCAGCTTCATGCGACTATACAGTTCCTGCTACTACTACTGTGGTCATAGCACCATTCGTTCTGCATAGAAGTCCTAAAAATTTCCCCAATCCAGATGTTTTCAATCCAGACAATTTCTTACCGGAAAAATGTCAAGAACGTCACTTTTACAGCTACATTCCATTCAGTGCTGGTCCCAGGAGTTGCGTAGGTATGACAACCTTCAAGTTTATTTTCCAAAATATTTATCATTTTTCTGCTTGTTAGGACGTAAATATGCTATGCTTAAGTTGAAAGTACTTCTTGCTACTATCCTGAGAAGATTCAAGGTTAAATCGACAGTTGAAGAGAAAGATTTCGTTCTTCAAGGTGATATTATCTTAAAGAGAACTGATGGGTTCATGATTCAACTAGAAGATAGACAGAAGATTTGTTAGATATGCATATGATAATTATTTTTATGGTTAATGTGATATTGTACTGATGACGGCTGCGATTCGTTACCTGTATTTCTCTTCCTATTTAGATTAGTGAGTTGTATTGTTTTATTTTTATTTTTTTGCAAACTGTACAATAAAGTGCATTGAAAGACAAATATTTCGGTTATCAAGTTTTTATATTTCCTTGATATTTTAATTTAGCATTTTAGAATGCTGGAATGTGTGTTAATTGAACAACTATTTGGTTCTTAAAAGAAAATTACAAAATTAGTAGGGCTATGATTCGATTTCCTTTTTTTTGGAAGAATTTGGGGAAAGTATTGATAATATGTCTACATTTCTAACACAATTTTCGACCAGCATGATCAAGTAAAAATTGGACGAGTAGACTTTAGATATAATTGCATCAATATGCTGAAAAGGAAGCAGCAAAAAATGCTAAATCGCTAAGGGTATCAGGCTGACAATAAAAAAAAGTCTTTTTTCCAGCATAGTTTAGAAAAAGTTACAAAGGAAGACAGAAGCATTCCCTGTTATCTAACTTTTTTGCTAATGCCACGTAAGCTTACGAGAGTAAGCAAATTATCACCTTTCAGCACTGACTCAAGTTAGTTTTTGGACTATTTGTAGCTTTTGGAGATCTCGTTATAGTTATAACTGCTCTAGAAACAAAAATAATAATGTCGAATTTAGCAGTTTATTTAGCAAAAATAGTACCTACTAGTAACTAGTAGTTTAGCTGCTAAGAAACACTGCATAATAATTATTTCTAGACAATATTAACACTAATACATTATTATAATATAGTATTTAATTACTAAGTACAGTGGGTTGCCAAATTAATATAGACCGTTGAAGTTTCTTCTGTTTGGGGTGGTTGATACGCCACTGGAAAGCATTTTATCGAGAGTTGTTTTGTTCCATACGATTTTTAAGTTGGTAATACATTTTGGTTTGGAATTTTCGGTCGTAATCACATTTCTGTCAAAAGTAGCAGAATTTGATTAACTTACCAGACTGAAGCTTATATTACTAAACTTATCTACACTACTTATCTAAAACAAAAAATCGGTTTTTATAATGACGCGTTAAGTATTTTGGCCACTATTTTGACAGAATTGACATCTCAGAAAAAAATCTAATATGTGGTGCTACCAACCTGAAAAATCTAATTTGTAATATTAAAACTGGCGATAAAACTAGACTTCAATAAGAGAAGTGTGCTCAAAACACATTGCAGTGGCACATACCTCTAGAAAAGTGGCTACATTTGGGTGAAAGAAAGTACTAAACATTTGTCAAAATTATATTTTGCCGAAACACAAAAAAATACAATTTGGGACCACACTGTAGTCCTTGAACGTGGTCTGCCACTTTGTTACATTTCTTGTTTCTCCAGTTTCTGTTTAGTCCTCAAAGAAAAAAGTCTGTATATCAAAATGCTTTAAATTTTATCTAATTTTAATAAAAATAATAAGATAAAAGAATTCAACTATCCATATTAATTTGGCCACCCACTGTTGGTGTAATAATTACATAAACCAGCACCTATTAAAACATTCTTGATGCTGTAAATGATACTACTGCTGCCACGTAGTGGTAATTAGCTGAAATTTATTAGGGTATTCTGTATAGATTACCATTTTTATATCTATTATTTGAGGTTACAATTACAAAAACGAGTACTATATTATTTAATTAAGCTATTATTACCGTGTAAATCAAGTGTTAGAAGTAGTAGTAATCACTTCATGAAAGTAAAGTTTTCTACTTCTACGTCTTCTCTAGACCTTGGTATACTTTGCGCTTCTAGTAGCGCTTTCCATTAAAAGATGGCGCTACCGGTTATTACAGAGGTAGAAATTTTGTTGATGCTAGATAAATGTGTCAAATTTAAATGAGGAATTTTGTACTAGCGAAACTAATTTAAAGTGTATGCCTATAGGAGCAAGTGATTAATTCTAAATAAGTAGTATTGTGTTAGGAGTTTATAAAATAGTGAAGTATACGCATTGTAGTCATTCCTAGAGGAGCTTAAACGAAGAACTAGAGCAAATTCAACAGAAAAATGTATACAACTAATTTAAACATCGTTGCCAGAGACTTTCATAACTGTGCGGGGATAATCATTGAAGGTAGGTTGTTCCTAATAATGATACGAATTCTAGACTGTGGAGGTATTATAGACGAATGTTTGTAATTTAATTGCTTCAATAGCTAATAAAGATAAAATTAAACAAGATAAGATACAATATAAGAATATAAAACAAGATTGAATTACTCGGTTAGGAAAGCCCAGTAAAGCCATTGCAGAAGAAAACATATCGATGTCAAGTTCCAATTTAGTCGAGATGCATTACGAAAATAGCAGATCTATTTGCAAAACAACTGCAAATACCTATATTTTCGAATCTTCGCCGACAGGTAAATTCGAAGAGTTTAGTGAGAAAATGGGTTTACGAAACAAAAACTCAGGGAAGTGTTGTGGAAGACATTTTTTGTGTCTTACACTTACCTACCTATATAAAACGCTGGAGCGCCATCTCTTCAACAATTGCTGAAGTTGTTTAAAAGCAACTACCTCTTTCTAATACATTTAAATAATAGAAACATACACAACATCTTGAAATCTAATAATTTATGTTATTACGCGTTATTTACAACAAAGATGAACATACGAGAAAGACATGCCCACGTATTGTATATTTATTTATGAACCAAAAGTTTTACATATATCAAAATGATAGGCAGTTCATATGACTGAAACATACATGAATATGTATCACAATAGGTATGTAGCATCGCAGTTTAAATCTTACGTTCACACCAAACCTTCTCGTGTATATCCCGATACACAACATCAGCCAATTGCACGAATTCTAGCGTAACCATTTAAGGTAATTATTTCACCACAAAACACGACGAAGAAACTGCATTAAACGGAAAACTCGGTGTAAATCTATTTCGTATACTTGAAAGTACAAATTAATTTGCGTCGTACATGCTTAAGTAGCGTTCTACGTTTAGATACAGTAATCTTTGCCGTTAGAGCAGCAAACACACCTCGTGGGACTTTTACGTTGTAAGCGAGTGCTGAGGTACGACCGCTGAAAGTACTAAAAGTTAATTTCAACTAGCTGCTATACCGGTTAGAAATTTAAATTGTAGCTCTCTAGTCATTTTGTGAAGGGGCATTTTCGCTGAAATTAATGAAATTCCTTTATGGATTCTAGCGTTTAGGGCACTCGATGGTATGAGCTAATATTGATAAAATTGTGATATCATCTGACACACAATGCGAAGTAATTTTGATTTTATGCATGTTTTACATTATACAAGGTGTCTGTATGTCGATTTAAGTAAACTCACCTTTGTCCAAAGTGGCTTAGTTTGGGCGGCTATGCGGCCTTGAAGTTAAAATTTTAAAATCTTTTTTTATTATAAATGCAAAACGGCCTATATGATTTTAATAAGATTTGGCATGGTCAGTTAGTTTTATTGGACGAATGTTTTGAGAAAATTTCAAGAAAATACTAATACCGAAAGTGAATGAAACACGCATGACCATTATGAAAATTAACATAATTTTTTTACTGTCTGTAGTAGAGACACGAAATAATTTTTATTCGATTGAGTATTCCAAAACGATCAAATTATGTCCCTTGTAAAATTTTCTTATTTTCTATTCGTTTTCGAGAAAAACAAAAAAGATGCTTATGGTCGTGTGTTCGAAAAAAGCAAAGAGTAATCCAGTCTCCTATGAATGTCGCATGGCTAAATAATAATAGTATCAAATCTAAAATACCTGAATTGTCATTAGTGTTCAAAAGTTTCTTAAATGCTCTAATAATAATTTAGAAAGCGTAACTTTTCGTGATTTATCGCGGCCGTACACCAACACAGCATATACCGATATGCTATTGGTATTTGGATTTTGTGAAGGAAATACTCGAGAGTGTGTTAGGGTATATTCCGAAAGGTTTCCAAATCGTCGAATACCAAATCATCCAACGTTTGCTGCCGGTGAGCGAAGTCTTCGGTAGACCAATCACTTTGCTCCTGCAACCGCTGACTATGGAAGGCAACATTTTATAAGGATTCCTGAAGTTGAAGAAGAAATTTTAGAACGTGTTGAAGAAGATCCAGAAATAAGTACTAGACGAATAGATACGAAAGTAGGAGTATGTAAAAATGTCGTTCACGCAATAATTAGAGAACAGTTGCTATATCCATACCATAAAGTAGTAGTTCAAGATCTTTTAGAACATGATCCCGAAATGCGCCTAGGTTTTTGTTTCTTTGTTAATGGGTAAAGAGAAGCAGATTTAAACTTTAGCAACACTATTTTGTTTACGGATGAAGCTTGTTTCACAAGAAGAAGGGTAACTAATTTCCATAACGAACATATGCAGTTGAAAACCCGCATGCCATAAAGAAAAATCATTTTCAGCACGAATTTAAACTTAATGTGTGGATTGGAATAATTGGCAATTTTATTGTTGGTTCTGTTATTCTTTCACAAAATTAACGGGAAACATCTACTTGCAATTTTTACAAAGTACATTGCCAGATTTGTTAGACGATTTACCTCTACAACTTCGGAGAGATATGTGGTACATGCGACATTGAGCTCCACCACATTTTTCAGTAGATGTTCGAAACTACCTAAATCAAGTATACCCCAACAAATGGATAGGTAGAGGTAATAACGCTCCTGCAAATTGGCCACCACGTTCTCCAAACTTAACTCAAGCTGATTTTTTTGTATGGGGACATCTTAAGTCCGTGGCTTACAAGACACCTGTGGCTAATGAAGCACAACTATGGCAACGTATTCAACACGCAATAAATGACCTTAGAGGTAGTGGAGAAATTTTGCAAAGAGTACGGTTTAATTTTCTTCGTCGTATAAATTTCTGTATGGAGAACACTTTCAACGGATTTTCTGACATATTTATTATTTGTGTTCACGTTCCACTTATTTAATTTTTTTTTTAATTTTTGTGTAAAATATGCACATTGTTAAAATACAAATTTCACAAAAACCATCAGAGTAATCGATTCTTATAAAGAGTGCCGTTTTTGTAGTAAATAAGTTACCCAGAATCTCCGAAACCGTGAACTTTTACTAAGCCTATTCGTTTACCTGTAGTCTTTATTTGAGCAGTAGATTTAGTCATGCGAAATTCATTTGTTTATGATAGAAATCATAGGCGACTGGATTACTTTTTGCTTTCTTCAAACTCATGACTTTTTTTCGTTTTTCTCGAAAACGAATAAAAATAAGAAAATTTTACAAGAGACATAATTTAATCGTTTTTGAATATTGTATCGATTAAAAACTATTTAGTTTCTCTACTACAGACAGCAAAAAAAGTATGTGAATTTTCATAATAGTCATGCGTGTTTCATTCACTTCCCGTATTGGTATTTCCTTGAAATTTTCTCAAAACATTCGTCCAATAATACTAACTCACCGTGCCCAACCTTATTAAAATCGCGTAAGCCGTTTTGAATTTATAATAAAAAACGATTTCAAAATTTTAACTTCAAGGCCGCATAGCGCCCAAACTAAGCGACTTTGGAGTAAGGTAAGTTTATTTAAATCGGCTTATTTTGATCTAAGCAATGTGGTAGACCTTTTACAGACGCCTTGTATAATATTATATTATACAGAGTGTTCATTTAAGACTCCCGTCTTGATTGTAGCAGTATGTAAAAAGGCATTTTGTTCGTTATATCAAATTGGCAAAAAGAAGGTAAAATACCTTCAAAGGAGTCTAAAGGAAGGACAAGTTTCCCAAACCTAATAGAAGAGGCAACCATGACAACAGGCCGAATAAGATACGAGATAATGTTAAACAATACAGAATAGAATATATATAATCATTTCCTGCATCGGAGTCCCATTATTCTCGAAACAAAAATCACAACAAGAAATACCTTTCTCCTCTTGTTACGTCGACATGAGACTATATTTTTACCTGAAGACTATCGAACTATAATAACTCAATCTTGCAAAATGAATCACGTGACGGATATGAGTCTTCACTTTAGGAATCTTGGTAATCTGGCAATCACATTAAATTTACTCAACCGTAAAAAATACACTAGGTGAAAACGTTCCCTTCAGAGATGGGATTAAATGGATACGCGTATGCGACTATGGTTCCTACCTCTATAAAGAGAGTTTTGACCCCTATACTCCTTTTAAAGAGGTCAATATTATCCGAAACTCTCGCATTCCTACACCAAAAGACATTGAAATGGAGAGATTTGGAAAAAAAAACTGGACAGTTATATTATTATGCCGAAAAAATTGCAAATATAAAAACCCAAACTCAATATGTCAAATTGTCGCAATTATAGGTGAACAAGAAGACAAGACTTCTTTAAAATAAATTGCATTAAATAAGTCAACGATGGTGTTTTTTTTTGTTTTAATTTTGTAATAAATGTTGCTAATTATAATATTGATCTCTTTTTATACCCCTTTCTTCTGGGAAAAAAACCTTTTTTGCTAAAATTCTGCGCATGAATAAAGGGGGTAAGTACATGTTTTTCAAAATTTGAATTTTTTGTAAATGTGATCAATTTTATATAATTGGCAAAGTAAAAGCATCATTTTGATTGCAAAGTTTAAACAAAATCAAACTAAAAGTAAAATAGAACAATTGAAATTACTTTTCAAAACTTTAAAACGAGTTTTCTCTGTTTTTACACTTTGTTACTTATCTCCGTTATGCACTCGACTCTTCAATTATGTGGTATGCCTTTGTAAGACACCCTCTAAGTGTAGTCAAATTAATTTTAAAATGTGCTCCTTCTATCCTCATTAACATACCGTCAATCAAAATTTCTATTGATTTAAAGTTATAGCTACAATCAAAGATTGTAGTCTTAAATGGACAGCCTATAGATATATTTCTATAGGGAAATTACCTCCTTTGATCTATATACATAAATGGCAAATGATGTGCAAAAGACACTGGAAAATACCGCAAATCCGAGTCCAGCCCAGAAGCTTTATAAAATTACGGTTCTTGTTGTATCACAAAATACTTATCCTCTCTTTACCCTAATTTATCTTAAGTTACTAAAGCAGATATGTTGCGACATTTAATATTTTAGAAGTTACTTGACCGTAGAAACCTTCCTGAAGTGGGTTTAATATATGCTTATGGTAAGTAAGGGAGCTGTAGCCGTTAAGAACTCAAGACCGCGATAACCAACCCCTGCGACAACTTGCTTTATAGTGTAGGTATCTTAGAATATCTTTGATATTTTGAAGAGATATACATATTAATTAATTTATTAAAATATTGTATTCCGCAATGGAAACTCATACACGTCTCGGTTGTCAAGGAAGAAGGACATCATTTATTCTACATTCAGTAATTTCCTTGGCGGATTACCAGTACAATAAAAGCTAACATCCCGCTTAGAGATTTCCCCTTACAAAGTAGCTATTCAGTATTTCAACTCTCACGTGTAAACAGTTTTGTAATGTCGTAGCCAAATTAAACGCGTTATGTTACACATAATAATTATAAGTTTATGTAATAAACGTGTACCCAGCACGTTGCGTTTTAATTCATAAATTGTTAAACATGAGGGAATACGTTGCTTAGTATTTTCCTAACTTTACGTAACGTTATACTCCTGTAACCGAAAACAGATATCATTTTCTGAGAAAAGCACCACATGATGCTTGCGGTATGTACTTATACGGGTGCTAAATTAAGCAGGGAAAGGACGAGTAATGAAAGGACTTCTAGAATTAGCAAATTTACCATCTATTTGTCAAAGATGTATCCTGCACGTGTTTTAATTAACAAGTAAGTAATGTGTGGGCGCAAAGAAGGATGCTTTAAGTTTTACGTAAGCTTAAGCTTAAATATCTTTGTGCTACTCACGGACAAATAACGTGATTAATAATTAATAGGTATATATCTTATGGTAAGTGCTTGTATGTGTCAATGAGGGCTGTATGTTGGTATTACAACTCATGTGGCGTTATAATATACAGGATGAGTTATAAAAGCTGTGCGATGAATGTGACATAACATCAAAGCAGGTGAAGCACGTTTATGATAGACAGATCCTCTCCTACTCAATCTTCTATGAACAGATCCAATGAATCAATAAAGATATAAGCAAACACTGATCCAGTGTTAAGCCCTCCTCTAAATCTAGTTCTAAAATTTTCGAAAATGTGACTGACCTTAGAGTAGGCACATTAAGAAGACATAATGCCCCAGAGAAAAAAACAGCACCAGATAATCCTCAGAAAATAGATTGGGTTTGAAACTACGTACAAGTAAGTTAGAACTCATACCATAGATCAACTTGCAATCAATGTAACCTTCTCTAACATCAACCCAAGAGAAATTATGGAGGTCACCAAGAGGGTTCAAAGTTCCTAAAGGCTAGGTGTATTTGATTATGTTTTGGTCACATAATTTAGAGAGTGTCTTGAAGAACAATGACCAGTTAACAATGCTTAATTCTGGCTTTCTAAGATCGTTTTTTTTTTGAAAGATTTTTAGATTTTGGCCAACCTGGTGCTTTGC